>NDGN011150596.1:0-13226 GCA_002564285.1 Tympanoctomys barrerae | reverse complement strand
TATATATATATATATATATATTTTTTTTTTTTTTTTTTTTAAGCAGCATTTTCCCTCTCTCAGTAAGAAGCCGTTAGCCAGGGGCTCACCCTTGGGCACCTTCCTTGTCTTTACCTTAGGTGACCACATTGTCACTCCAGTGTATCAGATAAGACCCATTTCCAGGAAATACTCATTGTCTATTCTCTTACGCCCTTTCCCAGCCATAGCTTTACATAATTCCCAGTGAAGGACTATTGTCCTGTTGTCCGCTCATGTGGTTATATCACATTAACTAATATTACCTTGTGGAGCTCAAGATTTGAAGAAATTCGTTAAATAATGCCGTGCTCTGCTGAGTTGCACTGTGCTTCCTTTAATGGTGATTACATTTAATGCCAGATGCAATCGTGGAATCTAACTCTCCTTTAATGAGTGAGAATAATTTGAAGGCACACCGTCCTCTCTTTCATTATAGAACATGCAGGCTTTTCCTCTCCCTTATTCTGGGACATTAAGAAGGAAGATATGGAGACAAAGAAAGACACAGAGGCCCCCTTGCTACTGTGTCTGCGAACAACTGGGCATTTAAAGGATAATAAAGCTCCAGAAATCTGTCTTATAACCATCATCTTTGGGCCAATTTAAAAATATTTTAGATGGAGAATTGTCAAGAAAAATAGAGCCTATTTCTTAAAACATGACTCTCTTCCCCCAAACTCCATAAAGACATATATATGTCATATAAGGGGCAATTGAAATTCCACAGCACAAAGGCAATGCAGGGAGGGAAGGGAAGAAAAGAATCAATCAATCTTTCACATGTTTTTTTTTTCTTTTCAAAGACTTGGCAAGAAACCAGGGGTAATATTTTTGCAACTGGGAATGTGTGTTTGCTGAAGAATATTCCCACATTCGAATCAGCATCAGGGGTCCTCATCTTGTTTTACTTTCCAAGGTAGAGGAGGGGGATAACATTAACCCCAACTGGGAAAAGGAGAACGCTGCCCTGTAATTCTCCTCCAGGGGATGAGAATAAAGGGATTACATATGCCTGCATAATGGAGAATTTCCTCACTCAGACAAGACAAAAGACTTCATTATGTTTCACCAGACACTTGAAGCCCTGTGCCTCCCACTTCCAGAGGCCAAGTAGGCAGAGTTAAAAAAAAAAAAATGCAGCCACTAGATGGAGTTTCTGAGAAACAGGCCTTCTGGCCCTGCATCCTGAAGAGGTGTAGGGAACAGACTGAAAACCTTGGCTCTGGGGGGAAAGCGAGAACATCCACAAAACTCAGGGCATGCATTTTCTTCCAAAACCATTAGCTTTGCATCCTCTCTGTGCATCAACTAAATGAACATGTTCTTCCTGAAAATACTTCTGTTGCCCTTAGATGAGCCCCAAAATACTCAAAGCCTAATGAAACATGTGCAGTGGCAAAATATAATTTTTTTTTTCTGTATTTAAGACAGGGTCTACAGGGTCTCACTACACAGATCGAACTCGTAGTGATGTTCCTGTTTTCAGCCTCCCAAGTGCTGGAATTACAGGCACGTGTCACCATGCCCAGTCTCACTCACCATCTCAATGCGCCCCAGGATCAAACCCCAGTCACTGTACTCTGCCTAAACAGGTGCTTTAGTCCTCTGAGTTATCTGGCCGGCCCTCAAAATATAATTTAATTGAACATTGAATTATTTCTCCTGGGTAGGTCTATGGCAAAATAATTTTAATGATGTGTGATTTCCTCTGTCAGATAAAATAATAATAGTCTCCCCTTCCTGAGTGAGTTATAATTTCAGTTTGTCGGCAGAATCCTGTCATGTGCTATCTATGGAGACCATGTTTTCAGTGATGGGTCACATCTCTGACTAAGAAAATTGAAATGAGTTCAGCTTCACGTCGGCTTTCAGGTTTCTCTAACAGCTCCCACGTATAACACAGAATGATCAATGAAGTTCCTAGTTGCAGGAGGCAATGTCTGATTTGTTTCATTATTTTGAGTCTAATGTATTATAGGTGTGCAACCTGTTACTCTTTTTTATTTTTATATATTTGATACAGGGTCTCATTACAAGCTTGGACTCATAGTCTTCCTCCTGTTTTCAGCCTCCCCAGCATTGGGATTCCAGGCATGCACCACCATGACCAGTCTATGTGGCCGGCTCGGTGTGCCCAGGGCACAGGCCCAGCATGACATGTGGTGCCGGGGATTGAACCCCGGTCCCTGTGCTTGCCTAAGCAAGAGATTAGTCTGCTGAGTTATCTTGCCTACCTGTTACTCTTGAGTGATGTAGTGTTTTAACTGGAGATAAAATTAAGATTAGTTAACTCACCCCTTTTTAAAATGCATTGTTTTGTTGGTTATTTTCATATTTCCTAAGCATGAAATGATCAAAAAAATGAAAATATTTGATTTTTCACAGCATTTTGAATTTAATTCATTCAGAAAATATTTACTGGGCACAAGAGCTGGGAAGTAAGAGTGGGAAGCTTTAAACATAAACCTTTGCTCTCTTAGAGCTCTTCAGGGCATAGTATATGTAAGCAACCAAAACACCAATGGAGGATAGCATGGAAAGACTGATGTCCCTGCTAGGAGAGACTGAAAAGGAGACTGGAGAAGGACCAAGAGGATGTTAGAAGCCATCCCAACCTTCAGGAGGAGCAATAAAGGTAGAAGGTAGCAGCGATACCTGCATTTATTACCTAATGCTGCATAACAAAATGACTCAGAGCTTATGTGACTTTTTTACACCAAATTTTCTATGCCAGTTTCAGTCAGGCCCCTGGCTGAAGCACAGCTGTTCTCTAGCCTTTGATCTCCACAAAGCTCCCCTCACGTGGACTTGAATGCAGCATCTACTTCCTAGGTCACCCCTGTGACTGCTAACAGAATCCAGTTCCTCGTGGGAGGGAAAATGAAGAAGGCCTCAGATTTTTCAGTGGAGACTACTCTCCAGGCGCTATCCAGGGGAGCTGTTCATGGGGCCCTTCACAACACGGCGGCAAGAGAGTGAGATAGAGAGAACCAGGAAGACGCACATCACAGTGCGTTGTAATGTGTCTGATAGCCATTGTCATGTCTGATGGCCATTGCTCTCATTCCTTACAAGCAGATCACTAAAGGATGCTATACAAGACCATAGAAACCAGGAAGTGGAGATCTGGGATGGCTCAGAAGCTTGCTTAACACTGTAGCAATCTCAGAGAACACTTGGCTTGGGGTAATTCTATAACACATGTATTAAGAGCAGAGGAGGAGAGACCAGGTTTGGGGTCACAGCTCCTGTCCCTAACAGTGGACACCAATAATTAGAAAGCCTAAAACGCTTGAGTCTGATGCCACCTTTTGTTAAGCCTACTGTGCAGTCCTCCTCGGTGTTCTCTAGACTATTTTAATATCAAACGCAACAAGGGACATGATAGAGACACAAATAATAGAAGCTATCTAGGTGTGGAGGCACACGCCTGTAATCTCAGCTCTCTGGAGACTGAGGCAGGAGGAACACCATGAGTTCAAGGCCAACCTATGCTTCATGTTTGGTTCAAGACCACCCTGAATTACATAGTGAAACCAACTATGTAATTGGTTTCTGTTGGCTCCAGAAACCAACAGAGAAGGAAATTAAAGCAACCAAGTGAAGCAACGATGTTTACAAAGCACATGCAAGTTTATAATCTTTGTTTCCTCCTCTTTCCTGTGAAGCTAGTGAGAAAGGTTCCCTTGTCTCCACACTCTGCTATGAGGAAGGAAGGTTCCAAGAACACACTGTGTCACTTGCTTAAGGCCCCACAACTACGCTGAGGTCAGAAATGTACGGTTCAAAGCATTTGGTTTCTCAGTTCTTAGGTGCTGGGCTTTAGACAAAGGCAGGACATTGCTTTGCTATTGGCAACTGCACTGCTGGGTATAAAACTGCAAGGCTTCTGGGCTGCTTTGAGCTATGAGACCTACACATCAGGGCCTATACCAGCCCTCCCCTCCCCCACTCTCCTGACTCACTCACCTTCGCCTTTTCTCTTCCATATTCTGTTCATCAGCAGCTGGAGTCCAGGATCTGAATTTTCTAGGCTTATGAGTATTGAAGCAGTGGGATTATATTCATGGGAGACTGTATTTTAGGAATAACAAAGTCTTTATTGCAGGCTATCAAGCACAGGACCCATACAGATTGAAATGGAATCATGCTCGGCCCAAGTCTTTGTTTCTCTTTTGCTTTTTTACTTTCCCCAGTTGCCAGGGTGACCGTAAGGGAATGCTGGGTCTGCCCTTGTAAGGTTTGGCAGGCTGTCACTAGAACAGGTAATGGGCCAGGCATGGGAACTGATGACAACATATAGTTTGACTCTTCTTCCTTCAATTAGCTCTCCTTCTTCCCTTAACTCTTTGTGTTCGTTAACAAGGCTGGGGAAGCAATGAAGGAACGGGGAAATTTAGGAAGGATTACACAGGTGTCCTCCTATCACTAAAACTTTACAGGTAGGGTCACAGTGAGTTGATTCTGCCTCAGTTGTTCCTATTTCGAAGGTGATTTGGCTGCTCACTTAGAGCTTTGGCTTAGGACAAGATTAACCCCTCGGGGGCCACCATCCCCTACAATACGAATTATAAAGTGGTCCCTGGAGAATTCCCAACCCAGAAAGGGAAACAACCGATAAGAATAAAATGAGTATGCTTCTATAAGTAAGTCTGCTTAATAGCGTGCTGCTGGACATGACATGCAAACATAGCGGGTTTTTTGTACTTTGATACAGGTAAAACACTCAGGCAAAAAATACCATAGTCTCATTTTCTATCATACATCAGAATCCACTTATATCCATTTATATTAAATTTTGTAATTACACATATCAAAACACTATTTAGTAGGTTATTTTTTAATTACTGTATCACCTTTTATATAATAGGGCTGTGTTTATGTATCAAAAATAAAAAATGTAGCATGTTTTTATATAAGCCTTCGCACACACATTAGATTATATGTAACCTCTTAATAAATGTGACCATTTACAATGAAAGTAAATGGCTTTTTACCTACATTATTATCTTCCCAACTAGCACAGTAATTTATGCAAACAGACTTTGACAGCGGCTCGGGTATGAGGCCATTCGGTAAGTGTGTGGAAGTGTGCAGACATGGAGTCTTTCCACTTGTCCCCATGTCTAAGTGTTCTGGGGATACAGTCTCCTCCCCACTCCCTTCCTCCCCAATGCAGGCCGTACTTCCTCTTCTCATCTGAGGTCCTTTCCTCTTCAAGGAGAACCCAGGTTTGTCCTGGTTCCTGGTAATGGAAGTTAGACTTTCTACATGTTCTAGATGAACTGACAGATCTCTAGAAATCTGTTTACCTATAACATCTTGTTTTGTAGGAAAACTATCTTAGCTAAGTAGACTGGCTATTAACTACATCAGACACTGTCTAGAAGGACATTTTGCTTTTTGGTTTTAGTAATATTCCTCTATGGAGCTTAGAGGGAAAAGAAAGCTTGCAGAAACCTTCAAAGGCATTTCCTTACTAATGCACCTAGCCCCATTGTCTTTACTCAAATGTTTATTCAGCAGGTTTTTAAAATTATTATTATTATTATTGTCTTTTGAGACAGGGTCTCACTGTTCACTTTGTAGCCCAGGCTAGCCTCAAGCTCGAAATGATCCTCCTGCCGTGGCCTCTCAGTGCTTGGATTCCAGGTGTGCGCCACCACTCCTGGCCAGCAGATTTTATAAAAGGAATAAAATCTTCAGTTTTCAGCTAGGAAACCCCAGCATTACCTGAGGATTTTGTTAGCTCAGAAGCTACAATAGGAAGAACGCCATATCAGAGCACTGGGTCCAAGAACAGACTCAAGAAGAGTTTGACAAAGGAAGATAGAAAGCCTTCACCTTTGATTTTGCACAGATATGGGGAAGGTGCCCTGGGCAGGGCCAGCATGTCATAAGAGGGAGTCAGGGACAGCTGCACCCGGAGCCATAGCCTAGGGTGCCCATGGTGACTCCCCACATGAAGGCTGGAGAGAGGGATCCAGGGGATCCCTGATGGGCTCCTCTGTCCTCAGATCACATGGGTCCCTTTGGAGGTGGGTGGGCAGCACTTCTCAGGGCCCACAAAGCCTCTGGCCACTCTTCCCACTAAATTTCTTTGAGTCTTTGTTTTCTACTGACGTAGGTTCCCACTGAGCTCTCCAAAAGCACTCTGTTCTGACTGGTTACAAGTTTTAGATTGCTATTAATGAAAAGGTCCAAAGTGAAATGAACCTCTCAATCTCACTTGTTTTTATACAGTGGGAAATCATTCTAAACAGGGCAGGCATCATTGAGCACATGCTCAGGCGAATCACAAATTTGAGCCCAGCCTGGACAACTTTGTAATGTAGAGAGACCCTGTTTCAAAATAAAAAGGGATTGGGCAGGAACATAACTCCGTAGTCTTAGCTCCTGCCTGGCAAGCACAAGGTTCTGAGTTTGATCCCAGCTACTGCATGTCATGCCAGTCCTGAAACCAGGTGTAGTGGTGCATACCTATAATTGCAGCACTGGGGAGGCTGAGACAGGAAGTTCACTAGGAGTCTGAACTGCATAGCAAGACCCTGTATCAAAAATATAAAAATATAACCATAAATATAAAAAGGGATAGAGGGCTCAAGGGGGTAGCTCATGTGAAGGCTCTATGTTCAATCTCCCCCAAAAAGATGTCCCCTACAAAAAGAATAAAAAAAAGAAGTGGGATGGGAGGAAAAGAGAAAAAAGGAAAGAAAAAGAAAGGGAAGAAAAAAAAAGAAATCATTCTGGTAAACAGTAGTGTAAGCATAGAAGAAAGTGTTAGGAAAGGAAAGGAAAGGGCATAGGGAATGACTATCATTACCTAAGGAGCTGGCTGTTTTAGTCTGATGACGCATAGGTTTCTGATTGCAGGATAGAGTTAAAAACCAGCACTTCCAACCGCAAAACGTGAATCATTCAGAGAACACGTACTGTGCAATTTGCTTGGATGTTGAAATTCCAGCCCCCTTTCATATTGTTTTCTCAGCGCTCTAGATCCAGCAGGGAGAAAAAAATGAGGCAAGAGAAGAAAATGGGTAAATTTCTCACCATCACTTCAGTGACTCATCTAGGGAGAGGAGTTGGAGAAAGAGAGGAGTTAGGGAAAGGGGTAATCTTGCCAATAGCTGTGGTCTCCATGGAAATTGCCCTTCCATTAGATCAAAGGGATAGCAGGGCTTCC
Source organism: Tympanoctomys barrerae (assembly GCA_002564285.1). Taxonomy (NCBI): domain Eukaryota; kingdom Metazoa; phylum Chordata; class Mammalia; order Rodentia; family Octodontidae; genus Tympanoctomys; species Tympanoctomys barrerae. Next base: position 6,022 of record NDGN011150596.1, on the reverse strand, counting down.
CTTCCCAGAGGCCCCTGGGCCACATCATGTTGGCTCTCTTAGGCCCAGTAATCCCTAGGTACTGACTGTTCCCCAAGAAGAATGCCCAGCTGAACTGAAAGCCAGTTAAATGCTTCTTTGTCCAGCAAAGAAGGCCCCCACCCTCAAACGAGTGTTATTCTAAACACATATGTGCTTTGTATTTAAAATGTGCTTGTCCCAACTACTTGAGGAAAAGCTTATAATAAAAACAATGATAATTACTAAGATATGGCAAAAGGTTAAGTCTTGAAAGTTATGCAGGTGACAAGAATCTAGGTATCTCGGCTATAATATTACTCCAAGTAGTTTCTCTCAAAATGATTTCATATTTTTCAATTTTTTTCCAAAATAAAACCCCTAAGAACACATAGTATGAAATGATGCTTTACTTTTGTCAACCCATCAGAACTTAACAAATGCATCTTCATACACAATATCATTCTAGGCCTAGAAATAAGCAAATCTTCCTCTTCCACTATCATAAATCCAGGGTTTCATGAAATGTTGACTTAGACTTTTATCTTAAAGGGGTCCCTGATGCGTACTAAACAAGAATAATGATTGTTAGTCTTTATTTCCAGTAGTGCATTTATACTTATTAAATTCCAGACTGCATGACTATTGTCCACAACTATCTTCATCCTCATTAAGAAGGTTAAGAACTTAAATATATACATGGTAACATAACCTGGCTATTTTCAGTACAGTAGATACAAAAGATACAAGGTCTTTTCTCAAAGATCTTAACTCGCAGACAGATACTAACAATTTCAAGCCATGCTCATAGTGCATTTTATGACATTCATGCGCTTGTCCTGGATGGAAGGCAGTGGTTGAAGTATCTCGGTTGAGTTGTTGGGCAAATGTGAAGTCCTAAGTTTTGCACATCATAAAACCATTGCCTGTGAAGTCTGTGGGTTACCTTCAACATCATGTCCTTCCCCTAATTTTACCCTAAGAAAACTGAGTCCCAAAGTTACCACCAAGTGGAAACAGCACACCTGACACATAGGTCTGTTCAGCCCTGGAGTGAGTGCCCTTCCACTGGAGTCCTACCTCATGGGAATTCCAGTCATTCCCTATTAGAGAGAAATTTCCAGAAAGGAAGTTTTATTTTCTCACCAAAACCTTTCTTCCCATGGGTGTTGGGGAACCCAGATGTCTTCATACATTAATAAATCTGAAATTAACATCATCCCAATTGTATTCTAAGGTGAACTTGTCTTTAAAAGTCTTCATGCTTTTGAGACTCTAGAGAAAGTGGGAACTAGTTACCAGGTAGCCTTGGGCTTTCAGTTGAATTTTTTTCTCGTTAACGACTCCAGCTTTATCATTGCTATTAAACATACAACATACAATTTACCATCTTCACCATTTCTAAGTGTGCATTTGAGGAGTGTTAAGTATAGTCACATTGTTGTGCGTAATTCCAGGTTTAGTTGCTTTGTTTTACAACCCCTTTTTGCCTCTCACTTTAAGCTTCCATGTTGTTCTAAATTTCCGCCAAACATCTTTAGAACATACATTTCATTATTGTAGGGCTCTGGCTGGACAAATCTTTTTCTAAGAACTATTAGAAACCTCCTCGTTTAAATGTAAAGCCAGCAACATGATTGCCTGTGCCTCATGCTGGGCTGGGCCCTTACAGAACCCTGATGAAAGCCTTCTCATTTTTTGTAACTAGGGGCTGGGGTGAAAGGACAAGGGCAAGAGGTAAGTTTTCTATTTATTTTTCAGCTCTTCCTATATCTGTGAAACTTCTGCTGCTTCAGTATTCTTGACACAGAGCCTCGTGGGTATTTTCCTTTATACATCATTTGCTTTATTTTACCTTTTCATTGGTGTTTTCTTAAAATTAATAAACATAATGAGCAGTTATGTATTATTCATCCTGTGTGTACAAATCATGCATTTATCTGAGGCTCCTTTTTTTTCCAGAGCCTGCACCCGACAGCGCATGCTGAGCGGATCATTTGAAGGGCAACCAGCAAAAGAAAGGTCGATCCTCAGCGTACAGCATCATATTCGCCAGGAGCGCAGGTAAACGTGCAGGCAAGATGATCCTCAGAGCCCCACGGGAAGGAGGTGTGCGCGAGCGTGTGGGGGTCCAAAGCCTCCCCCACCCCCCGGGTGGGGGCAGGTTCAGGTGAGGGGCTGAGTTCTATTCACCAGTGATAGCAGCAATGAAACTCACAAGCCAAATCAAAGATTCAAAACATCTGTATTTCAAAGTCTTTTTCCTTGGTGATAGCCAAATTCTCACTTTTAAGATCAGAAGGGAAAATTCTAAAATCTTGTTCGGTGGGATCAAAGGTATTTGGAGAGATGATAAGCTTTGGCGGTAAAAAGAAGTGAGACGTTTGTGAGGTTATATCAGAAAGACTGTTTTCTTTTCTTTTCTTTTTTTTTTTTATCATGGTCATTGCTTAGAAGTTCAAACTTGATCTTGAGATGTGTTGATTGTGATTGTTTTAGGTCACTGAGACACGGATCAAATAGCCAGAGGATCAGCAGGGGGAAGTCTCTGGAAACTTTGACTCAAGATGTAAGTTATGAGCGACGCTTTTGGGTTTATGGAACATAGTTATAGAAGTATTTAGATGTCTGCTTCGATGATTCCAATACTCTGTCTGTCTATCATCTTGCCGTGACTCCTTAACATTTCATACCAGAAGAAACCAGAAAACAACACAGGAAATAAATTACATGGCCAGGACTAAACAATGACTGCTAACTAGAACAATGCAGAGTGCATGTCTTATTTCAAAGAGTAGCACAAATATCATGTATCTGTTTCATTTGACTGAAGCTAAGAGAATTTAAAGCATTTTATGGGAATGATTCACATCATTTCACTTGAATATTTACTAGGTTCCAAATATTCTGGAATATAGTTCCACTGCTTTTAATTTCAAGGCTTTGCGTATGAGAAAATAGATTTTTTTTCTAGAAGAATTCTGTCAAAAGCTGCATAGAATCTGCCAAGGATTTTTTTCAGACGATAGGTTATTTATGCATTTGTTTGCTGACTCGGGAGCTACTTACCAAATGTCGTCTGTGCTGGGTCCTCTTGGAAGTGATGAAATTAGAAGGAAAACACAAAGTGGACTCAGATGCCCTCCTGGAGCTTACAATCTAGAAAAGGAGGCAGAGAAGAGAATAAAGAAATAGTGGAATTTTCCAGGGAGTTTTTTAAGTTTTCCATCAGCTCTCCATTGTGTGACACACTGGCTTTGTTGTGTTAACTTAAATAAAGTGGTGCACAGAAATCATAGGTGGCAATTTGGGGCAAGGATTTTTAGATCCGAAAGTCAGTGTAGACCCCTCTCCAGTAGCCCAGAGACATAAGTGAAGCTAAGGAGCAAGCCCTGTGGAAAAGCTGAGAGGTCAAAGGTCAGGCTACCCTGTAGCTATGCCACGCTCCAATCCCCAGGAAAGAGTTAGTTAAGGAGGCTCTGAGTGGCACGTTGGCCTGAGCTTGAACCTGGGCACCTGGGCACCTGGGCCAAGAACAGCCTTGAATGTTCAGTGCTAAGAATGGCCCTTGGGAAAGAAGAGCTAATGAAAGGAGGCAACGCACAGGCTTCGGTCTTTTCTTCATTTGTCTCCTCTTTCCTATGACTTCTTGCGGTGTCCAGTGTACCACATCTACTTTCACTCCCAAATCTGCTGTTTGTCTTGTATTAAGCATCCCGGGCAAATATGAGACCAAGAAGTTGGTGATGAGATCACAAGGTTACGGCTGGCATGTGGCTCTGTTTCCATTTAAGGGCTTTTAAATCCAGAGCTCTCTCTGATTGGCTAGCACAGGTATGACCAGGGCCAAGAGGAGGCTTGAACTCTTACCTTTTAGAGCCAGGGATGTTGCCCACAGAGAATTGGCAGCTGAGAATTCAGAGGCAACATCTGCTCTGTGCACCATCCCTCCATAAGATTTGGTGGGAATCTCCCATCCACTGAAGAGTCAAATTAGAACGTGGCTTTGAAAACGTGACTTGAAATACAGACAGCAAAGGCCTAGCTTGAGCGGTCTCAATTCCAGAACTTCCTTCTCACAGACCAGGCACATTGCTCACACAGGTGCGCAACAAAACCCATCCACCGTCTTCTCCACAGCAAAAGGTCGTAGGGTTCAGGTGATCGCATTAAACATCCTTTTAATTTCTGCCATAATCGGAGACATTTAAATCAGAACATGTTACCATTTTCACATATTCCTAATGATGCAAGGTGTAGGTACGTGGACGTGAGGAATGCTTCTTTTAAAGTCTGTGGTTTTATATACGCAACGCCTTCCCCTCATCCTGCAGTCTGTAAGGCCTAGGTCCTGGCTTGTGCAACCCGCCCACCCTCTAAGCCTGCCACTTTGGGCTCATTCCTGCTCTCTGGGCTCCTCATGCATGCATCGTGGCCCTTCACTCCCTGGAAGAATAAGTTAATTATACAAGTAATAGTTATAGCTACATATTCTATACATAATAGTTATATTGTTATAGCTAAATATGCTACATATACAAGATCTGGTAAAAAATGGTTGTTTAGATTTTTAAACTTTATAGTAGTAAAAAGTACATTGTCATTAATCCTCAAAATATTCCATCTCACTTGAAACACGTACGTCCTATCCTTCCTGGAAACCTCTTTCATGAGAGGCTTTAGTTACAATGTCATGGCTGCCTTGGGGTCCAAAACTAATTCAAGACATTTACCTTTTATGTCTGTTTTGACTTTTGGAAGGGCTAGGAGCACCATGGGGCCAGGGCCAGTGAGTGAGGTGGGTGGAGATGCACCCTAATGTCCTGTAAGTCTGCCTTTCTATCAGGTGGCATTTGACAGCAGCGTTCGCCATACTTTTGATCATGTTTTATAAAGACACGTGAGAAGAAGCACTTCCAGAATGGCTTCTGAATACCACAGGAATGATGGGACAAAGGTGCTCAAACAAAACAGAGTTCTTTGAGGGGAATCAATGACAATGTGTCTTGTACTATCATAATTTTTCATTTAAACCTTCACTATGCCTTCACTATGCTTTCTTGTACACACATGTATTAATTTCAAAGTTTTGAAATAGTGATATTCCGGCCTTCAGGAAGTCTCCCATTGTCACGCGCCTCCTCTCCACTTATTTCTAGCATTCCAATACAGTGAGGTACAGAAACGCACAAAGAGAAGACAGTGAAATAAAGATGATCCAAGAGAAGAAGGAGCAAGCTGAAATGAAAAGGTACAGGCGCTGCAGGGCTCAGTGGCTCTCCCGCTGGGATGGCAGATCCAGCCTGACTCTGGTAAATGTCACTTTCCAGGAAAGTCCAGGAGGAAGAGCTGAGAGAGAACCATCCCTACTTCGACAAGCCGCTCTTCATAGTTGGGCGGGAGCACAGGTTCAGGAACTTCTGCAGGGTGGTGGTCCGAGCTCGCTTCAATGCGTAAGTGCGCTCCATCCACCAGGCGTTTGACCTGAATCAAGCAAGCAGCTGGGGGGGAGGGGGTAGCGGTTACAGGGAGAAAATGAGTCCTGTCATCCTCACGGGGTCACAAATAACTGTGGGCTTATGCACCATGCTGCTCCACTTTGCCGAGCACCTGACCAAGGGAAAACAAAGATTGAGAATAGCTCATGTTTATAGAAAGCTCACAATGACAAAGCCCCTTAGTGGCTAATTTTATTTGTGCATTTTCATGGATGCCTGATATGTTCATAATCCATGGTATGGATTCCATGTTTTCTTTTGAAAATACCAAAACCAAAGGAGGCTAAGTGACATAGAAAATGTCATTGTGCATTTCTTGTGCAGAATTGTGTTCTTTGTGATCAAAGGACCCCAGTGGGTCTATTATAGAATAACATGAAGTAGAAGGGAAGGTGACCAGGGCTCCCACTCCCAACTGTTACCAGGAGACTCCACCACCACCACACAATGACTTTGCCCCACCAGTGTGGAAGGAACAGGAAGACAGTATCAGTCACATAAACTGGATGAGCACATATTTGTGGGTG
>NDGN011150561.1:0-13673 GCA_002564285.1 Tympanoctomys barrerae | reverse complement strand
AAAGAAAGAAAGAAAGAAAGAAAGAAAGAAAGAAAGAAAGAAAGAAAAGAAAAGAAAGAAAGTAAGTAAGTTAGTTAGTTCAGTGGGGGAGGTCTCGGTTAGCGTGAGTGAGGCCCTGGGCTCTGTCTCCAACACCACCTAGAGGAGAGAGGGAAGATTGAGAAGCCTAAATAGCCAACTACATAGCTTGAACGCATTGGACTAAAATGTTGCCACATCTACTGCCCTCCTTAAAATGGCAGAAGCACAGGGAGGAGCAAGGAAGAAGAGCCAGTGTCAGGAGAGGGTACTGAGCCACGACTTAAGCCGCTGAACCACATATTAGTGGTAAAAATGCAGTGTTAGAAAGAGCCCACTCGTTATAGTTCAACCAACAAAGGACACAACAGTCAATCAACAGCTTCTTGCTATCACCCGGCTCTTCACAGCATCAATCTCATAGCAGCAATGAAAGGCTACCCCTAAGAAGCCCTAGGTTTAGGATGCTGTCATTTCACTTAATTTCCATCATGGTTTCTGGAGTAGAGATGGAAGCCTCAAGACTAAATTTGAGAACAGCACAGAGAAAGCACTCCTGCTCCACCACAGAGTGACAGAGGTCCCAGCGGCCTGCAGGGGTGAGGCCCTCCGCCAGCCTTCTTCTCAGGAGCCTTCTGAGGATGCCGAACACCTTGGGTACAGGGAAAGTCTCTTCCTAACACCCCCGGAGCCAAACACCTCATCTGCTTCCATGTTGCACCCACCATATTCATAAATCTATAGCAACTCATAACATTATGCTAAAAACGAATTTATTTTGTATTTTTTCAGTAATGCTATGATGCTCTACAATATTTTCATTGACTTTGTGAACAAAACCAGTGATGAATTTACCTTCCAGTTAACAGCTGGAATTAATTCTGATTCCTACTTAAGGGACTCTTCGTGTAACTCACTCCTTGCAGATGTGCAGGCCAGTACTCGGGGGGAGGTGGGCCCTCTCCTCCCACCCCGTGGTGCGCCTCACCAGCAGTTCCCTTGGGAAAGACAGGTCAATAAGACAGGAGTATCAAATACTCTTTTAATCAAGGTTTTACGTGACACAGGAGTCTTCAGAAAGCGAGGTGCCAAAACCCAGGTGAATTGTTTTTGTCAAGATTTGAAGAATGGACAGCCCCATAAAAGGAGGACTGTACTACAAACAAAACACTGTTCCAATAGCGACGGACAGGACGAAGAAACACAGCAAGGCTGCCTGGTTCAGATTCTTCCTGGCCTCTGTCTAGCGCTCCTTCCTCCCAAATGGAATACAACTCCTTCTGGAGTGAGATTTTATGACATCAGACAGGGCTGGTTAGAGAATGTCTTCATGGCCAGCCCCTCCGCAGAAAAATGGGGAAATTGGCGTGATATCTCTAGGTTTTATGACTGTCTCTGGGGAGAGGGGTTCTGATTCTTATGACTGATGTTAGGGAATAGAAACTCTAGTGTGGAGAAGAGAAAAAGAGGCAGGGGACATAGGAAGACAGGAGAAGGTCAGCAAGGACTATGCTTGTGAGGCTGCAACTGAAGGTCCCCCAAGCCCTTCAGTTCAGCATATTCAGCCCGAGCACTGCTCTCTCGGGCCCTGGCTTCAGAGCCCTCACAAGCCTCAGTAACAGAAATGAAATAGACAGAAAACTAGGCAACAAGTGCCAACGGCTCGGTGTGTGAACCTGGTGAGTACAAAAGTTGGACATGTGCAGGTGAGCTACAAACTGACTAACTTTTCTGACCTGGAAAAAGAATAATGTTATTATTTTCATGCTTTAGTTATTTTTACTAATTCTGTTTCTAAGCCAAATCATTGTCACTACTGGTTTTTTCCATCTGTGGATGCAGGCAGGCATAGTGGCCAATTAAAGTTGTAAGCATAAAGCAGAGTCTGGTAAAACACAGTGTGCGCTTGCTGAGTGCTAATTCCTCGGGTCTTACATGTTGCCTGCAACTTTCCCACTAAAACAGAGGTGTCACAAGATGGAGAGTCTCAAGGTAGCTGTCTCCAGGTTCCTGGTGTCTGGAGCAGAGAACCAAGCAGGACTCCCAGAGGAATGAAGGAGAGTTAACGTTCCTAAGCGTGAAAACACACCACATGAGCTGGGGCAGCAGGCAGGGAAAGGAGTTGAGAGCCCTGCTGGGAGCAGCCCCTCAGTCTCCTAAGGTCCTGGGACTGTGGGAGGATCCACGGCTGGGCCTTCGCAGCCCTGACTCAGCCCACCCAAGGGGAGGAGGAGTTTTGACCATATGAGGATTTTAGAGGAAGCATCTTGGCATCCAAAAGCCCAGCAGAGGGGTCAACGCAATGCACATGAGGCTGGATATGGACCGGGATCCTGTGCTTTTGGCTTTGAAGGTGACTGTAGATCTCTGTAGGACAGGCTAGCCTTCATCTGCTGGCTTTCTAATGTGTTGACAGAGTCCTTCTTATTGTTCCTGGTTTTCGAAGATTTGTCCCCTGGCATTCTGTTCTCTGCCTGTCCTTACTCTGCTCCCCATCTCAAAAGAATGTGACCTCACAGAGCCCTCATAGTTCTTTTCCCTGTAAAATGTGCGTGAGTACCTCTGAAGGCTGGCTGCAAGGAGCCATGCAAAGTTCAGAGCATTTCCAGCTCTGTGCCACAAGAACATGAGCCCCAACCGTTGTGGAGAGGAGGCTGAGTCCACCTGTGATGTGTCCCTACAGGAATTCTGCAGTTGAAGGCCTCTCAACCACATCTCCTGGGACCTGTCCCCCTCCAGGCTCCATGTCCACATGCACGGGCCTCTCAACTTGCTCCGCCCTGGGCTGTGTTGACAGTTTTCTGCCACTACAATGGCCACTACAATGTTGGCATGAACCAGCTCACACGGTGGATAGGTGGATGTTAGCTGACACATCTGGAGGCATCTCTTCATGAGGCACAGACCTTGCCGCTCTTAGGGGAGGCAGCGTAGCACGGACCAAAAACCATGCTCTTGTGCCCAAGAGCTAAAGCATGGGGCAGGAAGGGTCTGGGGCCCCACAGTCCCCTCAAGGCCTGGGCCCCTGTCCTCAAGACCTCCTAAGGGCCCTCCACCTCCTCCCCACACTGGGGGCCAAGCCTGCCACACATGGGCCTCAGGGACTGCCCAGGCTCAGACGCTGGTGCTAATTAGAAAAGAGCTCCTGGCCCCACTCTTGCCTCCACGGAAGGCTGCGTCTTCACCAAGTTCCCCTGTGACGTTTGCCTCACAATGTTGGGTTAGGAGCCTGCTTCCACCAACACTCTAAACTCCTTCTCCTCTTAAACCTGCCTCCCTTTTGCTTTTGTTTTTAGGAGACAACAATGGGTGGTCTCTACAACTTGACAAATATTTTGCCAGTTATTACCAAATGAGTTCCCCGTATCCCTTCGACATGGAAACATCCGAATGCTGTAAGTAACCGCTGCCTCGGGGTTGCCTTTTCTGTGAGCTCATCACAGAACATTGTAATTTTAGTAGTTGTCTACTATGGTGTTCTAAAAGGGCTCACTGTGCTTCTGTAGTTGCGAGCTTTATTAGAGATGCACCCTTAAGTTTGGGGGGGAGATTTTCAAATGATTCAAGGATCCTAAGTGTAACAACAATTCTGCCAGGTACTGTGACATGAACTACTGAACTGAGGTTAGTGCTAGGAGGTGCTGTTTTACATAAATTCCTTGGGCACAAGCACTATGAACTTTGAGGGAAAAAGTGAGTAGACAGAAAGTCAGTGATGCTGTTTTGATTTTAATATTTGCAAGCAAAAAAGTGTTCTGGGGTCTAATCTATGTTTTACAGCTACAAATCCTTATTAATCCTAACCTGGTATTTTCAGTGATATATAGGTGAATCTTACAACTAGAAGGGTATGAAAAGGATATAAACTTGAGGATTTATATATAATACCTTTATGATATTTTGGAACAGAAAGGTTTATCAAAATGATACTGTAAATAAATTTTACCTATTTTAATAAATCATGCAGATATAATTATATAACTCAGACCTATAATTTCAATCCTATGTTTTCAAAACAGAGATTAAAAGGCAAAGGTGGGGAAAGGGGAGATACCCTTTAGTATAGATTTTTTTTTCCTTTATTATCTGCCACAAATTGTAGAGTTCAACTTTTCAAATTATTAATTTGTTTTTGTTTTCGCTACTCAAATGAGATTAATAATATTTTACTAAGTAGCCCATGGGTATTCCAGAGGGAGGGGCCAAATAATTTGATCATTAAAAAGCAAAAAGCTTACAGAAAGATAAAAGCTAACAAGTATAATTTAACTGCTAACATAATGTCGAATATCACAATCATTGAGCAGTGTCATCTTAAAATATAATTTTATTTTCTTTTATTGCACATGGATTCCAATTCTTAAATTTTATTTTATTTTTTATTTTTTTATGAGCAGAATATATGTACTGGGAGAAAGAAAACTCCTGCCTGAGAGAGGGACAGGAGCCCCCAAGTGGGTGGTTCCCCTATTTTTCATTTTTATTTTACTTTTTTTTTTTTTTTCGGTACCAAGGATTGAACTCCGGAGCCTGTGCTTGCCAGGCAAGCACTTATTCTGCGGAGCTATCTCCCCAGCCTGCAGGTCTTAAATTTTAGCTGAATGTTTTATATCTCTCACTTTATTCCTCCTCCTCCTCCCCCAAACTTTAACACTGAGTAATAGCTTAAACTATTTCTGTAAGGCAGAAGCAGTAGCCAAGTGGTCAGGGGAAGAGCAACAGCAAAGCAGCGCTCCGCGAGACTGGCCTCCTCACCCCTCACCGTGCAGACATCAGCAACTGTACCTGAAGCTTAGTTCTGAATTTGTGGCCAGTAGATCAAAATGAGGAGTTTTATAACTCTCATAGCCTGGTCAGCACAGCAAAAGCAAACAAATGGGGACACATCAAATCAAGTCAGCAAGAGAAACAAGTTTTTCCCTGATCTTGCATCCTGGAAGAAACTTGTCTCAAGTATAATTACAGAAGAGGAATGAAATTACACAATAAATGATGAATGAAAAATGCAAAAGAAAATTTTCTCATCCATACTTACTATTAAACAAATGTGTGTTTTTTAATTGGAATTCTTTAAATGGGATGGGAAATTGCTGTCAATAATCAAATATCTTTGTCGATCTTGAAAGTTGCATGAAAGTTGAATAAAAAGTGCAGAGTAAAACCTGGGTATGGAACTTAAATTAAAATTCCTGTTGTGCCACTTTATTCAATCAATTTATAAGGACTCATTGGAAATTGAACAGAGGACGGCTTGCAAGCATTGGTATCTGAGTAACTGTGAGGAATTCCCATGGTTAAGTCATTCCCCACTCAAGATCAACATCATGAAAGATATCATTTCTGTGAATAACTGATACATTATCAAAATTTAAATGTAAAGGTCTGATAAAGACTTTGCCTAACCATAAGTTCACCATGCAGAGGCCACCAGCACTTACTTACTGACGCATTACTCAAGCTTTAAAAAAAAAAAACCCAAAAACTGAAATTTCCTATATGAACCAATTTTTAATAGCATATTCTGTTTGCATTTTAGCATGATCAGGTATTCATAGAATTATGAGCTCTTTTAAAAGTATACAGCAGGGCCACAGAGATCTGAGAGTGGTCCAAGCTGCCCAAGCTCGGAGGTCTAAGAGCCTGCTTCGGTCTTCAGTTCTGAGACCACATGCCACACTGACCCAACTCCCGGGTGTGCTGAGCCAGCCATTGAGACTGGGCATGGTGGTGCATGCCTGTAATACCAGCACTGGAAAGGCTAAGACAGGAGGATCACTATGAGTCTGACCTATGTGGTGAGACCCTGTACCAAATATAATAAATAAATAAATACATACATACATAAATGCAACATATGGGGCTAGCACCATAGCTTAGGGTGCCATTTGCCTAGCTCATACAAGCCCCAGGTTGAGCCTCACCACCACATACATGAATAGGTCACAAACATGCATAGGTTCAGAAAATATAGTATATTTTGTAAGTAACATTTACAGGCTATGTTTCACATTTCCCTACTAAGGACAACCCTCTCCTCCACATATATGGATTTTCTTAATTCAATATATATGCAATATGTATTCAAATATATATATATATTTCAATGCATTTCATATCTCAACTATTTATACCGCTAAAATTGATGCTGACTCTGCCGCTTTCCTTCCCTGTTCCTCCTACCTTTCCGTTCTCGAGACTTTCCTCTTCCTGCCCTCCCTCCACCATCCCATCCCAAGACAGGCACTCCCACACTACCTAGGATATTCACTCGGAGACAGAATTAATCGTCAGTGATTACAGCCAGAGGGAGTACTTCCAGCTAGGATGATGTTGAGGAATTCTGGGCAGGTTCTGTGTTTGCGGAGAACACAGTTACATTATGACCTGGATCTCTGGCAGCCTTGTGAAGGACTTTGCAGTTACTTGGGCAAAGGGAGGATGCTGTCACCCCTGCACCTGAGCGAAGGGTGTACTCCCTGCTGTGCTCTGGGGCTGGCCACTCTCAGAAGGCCACTCACAGGGGCCCTGTCCCTCTGAACTGGACACGTGCCCCTCCCAGGAAGTTTCAAAGGCAAGGCTAGAAACTGGAAGCCAGCAGGCAGAAAAGTCACATAGAAATCCGTGCTGGTTCTGTGATGTTCTAAGGTAGCTGTGGACATTTTAATACGCTTCCACATGAGGCAAGGCACTTCTGCTTTCTGGGAGAAGCAGGGCTGGCTCGGCTGTGCATGTTCCCAACTGACTCAGCGGTGTTTGGGGGGGGGGGGTGGTCCCCTGGTCACCTGTGCACGGACTGCACCACCAGACACCTGAGTCCGGACGGAGCACCTGCTGGAAAGCTCAGAGCTCCAGCAGCAAATCCAGAGCCGAGGCACCCTCACTGCCAGCGTAGCCCTCCCATGAGGGCAGGAATCAGACTGCAGTGGGCATGCCGGTTAATCACCCCGTTGCACTGTTTCTCCACGGGAACATCGTCCCAGGTGCCTGGAAGGCTGCAGGTACACTGAGTCTGGCCTTGGCACCAGGACTCAGCCCGCGATGGCCAGAAGCACGGGCTCTCCTCCCTCTCCTTCCCACACCCCCACCATGAAAAGGCAGTACACCTCCCCTAAGTGACAGTTTAGACATCCTGCGTCTCTACATAAGCCAAAGGAAGAGCATTTTTAAAAGCATCTTTTGAAAAATGCTTGAATTTTCTAGGAAACCAAAAGCTACCAATCCTATCCTTCACTTGTATTGTTTAGTGCTCTTTTAATTAATGATGCCATTAATTCTCAGCTAGTTTTCCCAGGATCATTAAATCCCACCACACAGACACTGCTTCCCTTGGTGACCAAAGAGCTGACAATTTCATTCATTTTGCTACAAAAGGAAAAGAGCAACTCGGTGTTTAAGAAAACCATGATGGGCTAGCAAATGTGTGTACTTCCAAGTGTTCATCGTCTAGCATCTTTTAAACTTAAAAGAAAACTTTGGAACCTTAATTTAAGGCATTGCTCAAATGGCTCGGGAAAGACAAGCCCTGTAGCAGGTAACGTTCTCACCACTTCTCCTTTCTTTCTTTTTCTTGCTCCCTTCCCGGCCCCTCGCTTCCACCCCTCCGCACACTTCTCTCTGTTCAGTGGTTGGCTCTGTGCCCAGGCATTGTTGGTGCGGAGGTCTAGCCCTTGACTGTGACGAAGCCAGTTTACGAGCTGTCCCATCAGTTTCTTCAAATGTGACTCTGATGTAAGTAGAACAGGAGGGCTCGCCCTCAGCATCGGGGTGGCTCTGCCAAGACCACGCCCAAGACCGTATGGTGGCCCAGAATGCACCTCTGTCAGTGAGAGTGTCCCTGTTCCTGGATTGGTTAAGATGATCCGTCCTGGTCATTTGCATTTACCAAACGCAAACCCTCTGCCTTCACCCAGTCCATGGATTAACTTAATGAATCCCTCATAAGAATCTTATGAAGTGTTTAATGTCACTGTAGCTTATCTGAACAAAAGGTAAACGGCCTTTAAACAACAACAGATTTATTCATTGACATTTTTCGAAAGAACTTTTTTAGAATTTATTGAATATAAGTCTGCACATATTGTCTGTGCAGACAAAGTAAAATAAGTAAAATAAGCTGGATGAAATATTCCTGGAACATGGCATTTATATTAACTTTTGAATCACATTTTTATTCAAAGATTCTGATGGTGTTTTCTCTAAGTAATTCAAACTTATGGATGAAAAGAAAGTATTCTCATAATAAACAGTTGTTGACTTCTAGTACTTGAGGTTCTAAGTGTTCCATAGTGTAAATGTGATCTGACCCTGATTTTAATGACATAAGCACACACACTTCACCAAAACTTAAAAAGAGATCAACAAACATGGCTACTTTAATCAAAATTTTTCCAAGTTTGTTTTTTTTTTTTAATACAGATGTTTCAGCATCTTATGGCTTTGACATCTGGGTATATGGAGACAAATAGAAACAATCCTTGAGTTTAAAATGTCAGCAAGTCTTACCTTTTTCAAAGGAGGGGCAGCTCAAGAAGGGAGGACAAACCGCACATGCAACACAAATGCTTGACATAGGAGGGCGGAAGATCACACGTGCTGAGGCCCGAGTGGTGCCACGAAAATCACAGGCTCTGGGGGCTTTTCTGGAACTAAAACTGAGGACATAGGGAGGTTAAGCCATAAACCCTTGTTGGTAACATCCCACCTGAGTCAAGTAAAAGAGAGGCTCTCCCACACTCTGTCCTCTCCTGTCCGAACCCCCTTTTATAGTCATTGGTCCTCATAGGTAAACGTAATGATCCCCCAAAGAAACTAAGGTCCTATGGAAATCATCCCCAATTTAAATTTAAATGGAGCTCCGTGGTGGCCCACAGGTAATCCCAGCACTTGGAAAGCTGAGATAGGAGAATCATTGCAAGTTTGAAGCCAGTCTGGGCTGTATAGAGTAGTGAGTTCAAAGCCAGCGGGGCCTATACAATAAGACCCTGCCCCCTCCCTGCAAAAAATTAATTGGAAATACCAAATATATGAATTTATAATAATTTCATTTTGTTTTCATAAAATATCACTCCAACTGCTTATATCAAATTACTAGAAATCCAAGTCAAAGAATACGCTGATCTCGCCAATCTCATTCTTCATTTTCCCACAAATAAGATTTGAATCCTTCTCAGTTCTCCTAACCTCGTAAAAGAGAAACACAGAAGGAAAAGGCTGGTGCCATGGACGGCAGTAAGGCAGTGACCGCTCAGGAGGGACAAGCCCACCCAGACAGTGAGTGATTCCCTCGACTATTCCCTCCACTCAATTTAAAATATTGTTTGACCTAATACTTACACTGATATAGATTACATACAGACATAGACACAAACAGTGTGTGCAGGCCTTTGGCCTTCCAGTTTTCAGTCCTGGTATTTAAAAATCAGCTAGGTAAGGTGAGACATGCCTGGAAGCCCAGCCACTTTAGGAGGATGAGCCCAGTGTAGGAAAGTGAGTGAGACAATGTCTCAGAATAAAGCATGAAAAAAGATGTGTTGTCACTGAGTGGGAGCATGCTTGCCAGGCCCTGTGAGGCCCCAAGTCAATGCTCAGTGCAAATAAACAATAAGTTGAAGACACTTGAGGACAGTTTATGAGGATAATTAGGATTCTGATGTGAGATACTTTTTATTCAACTTGAGATTGCCTGGTAACTTGGTGGAAGTTACCAGCAGGCATTTGGAGATGTAGGCATAAGGCTAAAAAGTGTCCCCAACTTTTTCTGCTTTCTTTCTTAAAAGATGGCATTGTGGCCAGTCAGATAGCTCAGCAGACTAAAGCACCTTCTTAAGCAGAGCACAGCAGCCGGGTTTGATCCTGGGTATGCCATGCTGGCCCCACCATGGGGCACACTGAGGCAGTGACTGAGATGGTATGGTGGCATGCACCTGTAATCCCAGTGCTTAGGACGCTGAAACCAGGAGGCTCACTACGAGTCTGATCTACATAGTGCGACCCTGTAGACCCTGTCCTAAATACATTTAAAAATGGCATTGTAGGCCAAGAGTAGCTCAGTGGCAGAGCCTTTGTGATGGACAGGGTCCTAGGATGATTCAGAAATACCGAAAAGAAGTAGCATCCTTCTATACTTTGGGTTGGACTGCTTGGTTCCAGTTACCCATTTATGCTTTTGTCTGTAGAGCTGCTTCATGCCTGATCCCAGTCTGTTTGCTCAGTTCCATAGGGGAAAAGCACGCTAGGCTTTATATCAAACACATTAGAAAACTAAACATTACATTACTGAGTTTTGTAAAGTTCAAGTTAAAACTATTAATTATAATGAAATGTCAAAAACAGACTAAATCATACATACGTAAAGTATAAAAAAAAGCCAATAATACAAGGAACGGTTACTGAATTTATTGAAAGCATTTCACATAAATGTTAAAGAATGAAATAGCCAAACAGAGAGAAATATTTATACATTGTTCTAACTCATTAAGCATGACCTTTGTTGGCCTTTTAGATCAAGAATTGAATCACTACAAACAACTGTGAGGTCCAAAAGTAATATCTTTCTTTTTCAAAATTGGGGCAATCTGTGGCAGGGCTTATAAAACAAGGCAGGTTCCCTGTCACACTATACATACAGAATTATGTGAAAAGTCAAACCTGTGATATCAAAGTTTCAAATGTAAGAATCTGTTACATTTTGGAAGCATTTTAATTATCCTAAGCAATGAAAATAATAATCCCCTCTCTCCAGTTCAATGCAATACTGGAAATGTAAGTACTATTTTGGGAAAATACTTAGATCACATAAAAAGAAGTAGCCTCTAAACCTCAGAAATTCTGTCTTCATGCAGATTCAGCTTTCGAAGAAGCATTATATATGTGTCCTTAAATGAATATCGCTTCCCATAATGGTAATGCGCACGCATGCGCGTGCACACACACACACGCACGCACGCACGCACACTGAGGTGCACTTAGCGTCCGCCCCTTGTGCTCGTCCACAGAACCTCCTTTGCAACTTTGGAGTACATTAGTCGTGCCTCCTCGTAAAGTCACTGGGCTCCTACTCATACATCAAAAGGGGAAACACCATCATCTCCATGGTTTTGCTGTATACCTTCCAAAATTTCTAGCAGTGTAATAGTCTCTAAATAAATATTTGTCAAGTAGGTTTCAATCAGCAGAAAGAAACCAAGCTTACTGAACTTCATTATTTTAATTTTATCATGACACGTTTGCAGTCTGTGCAGCTCGCAGTCATCATGGGCGGGGCTTCTGGGTCCTGCACCTACCACAGCTTTCTTGTTTATCAAAATCCCCTTCCCTTCACCTCTCACCCTCCCTCCTCTAACTAATGCAAAGATTACATGGATCACATGAGCTAAGGCTGATGATATCAACAAGAATGAATTTGAGATCCTAGGCTTTCGTGCTGAAGACACGCCCCTTTTATAGAGTCGTATCATTGACATCCGGAGAGAACGAGGCTGTCACAAGTGAGGTGCTGGCTTTTCTTCCAAAACACAAACTGCAGGCATCTTTTTGAGGAAATGAATGAATGAACACATTTTTAATAACAAAAAATTTCATGTAGAGTCTCACATCAAATCCAAGTGTTTCGTAATGTATTTTTATACAAGACAAATATCAAACTATGATATAAAATATAATCTGGGCTATAAACCAAGTAAGGATTATTAGTAGAAAAAACATTCTCAATGGAGAGTGACTTCAAAAGATAATTGACCTTGGTGTGTATTTAATTTTAAAAAACCATCAAGTAAATGATATGGATAGTTTAGAACAGTGTTTTTAACCTTCTTATATTGTCCTTCCATTTTGAGGGCATTTTTAAATTTTTTTTTATATTTTTTCTCCTGTGACATTTTGATAATTAAGTATGCTCTGATCTCCTTAGGTATACCCTGCTGTACCTTCAATGTTTAGAGGTTACTCACTTTCTAAGAACCAATCTTCATTCCCTTTGAGACTGGATACTGTTCCTGGCTCTAGAATAGTTTCTCAACTTGCATCCACAGATGTTTTCTGGAAACTCTGAGTTATCTGTCTTAGCTACTTGTCTTGTCCCTGAGACAAAAGAGCTGACACCCAAAGTTAAAGGAAGAAAGGTTGACTTTGGCTCACAGTGTGTGGAAGCTTCAGTCCATAGTCAGCTGGCTCCAAGGCAGGGTAGCATCACAGAGGAGAAGCAGCTCACGGCAGGCAGAAGGCAGCAAAAGGCGCAAGCAATAAGCAACAAAAGCAGTGAGCTCTCCTGCCTCTGTACCTTCTATCCTATCCAGGCTCCATCCGGAGGGTAGGCAGCACTCATATCCAGGGGGGTCGCACCTTCACTCCTATGAGCCACGAATCAATTCCAGCCCCCCACACAGTAGATCCAGCCACCTCTGAAATCTCCACCTAGGACCACAAGAGGCTTTGCAGGGATAGCTAGACACAAGCCACAACATTATCTTCTTTAAGAATGATTGTTCTCCAAATTTAAGCAATATTAGTCCAAAATTTAAACATTATTGACCTATTGATTGACACCATCTTAGCCTGAATTAATCTCCAGACAGTGTTGTCTGTTGGACACATATCAATAAGCATCTAATCCACCGTAGGTTATAACAATAATATTAATAGTGCCATTATATTATTAGAGAGCTCATTGTAATTTTTTCAAAGTTAAAGAAATTTATCTGGAGAAGTTATGGGTGATTTGTGCAAGGGACACAAAACACATTGCTCTTAGATTTTTATTCACTTAGTCTATTTTCCACATTATAATGGTCTATGTCATAGTGTTTATTAAATCATATTACACAGGAAAATCTTCTACTCAACTTCCTAGAAACTGTAATGAGTTCACTTAGCCAATAAACACAGTACAACTATCAGCATCAGTTGATGATTTCTTTCATAACTACTTTCAAGGTGGTGGAATATTGACAACGGAATATTTAAAAATTAAGACCTGTGTATTGTAAACAAAAATAGTCTTTTTATCATTACTTAACACTGAGATGTCTTCTAAAGTTTATTAAATAAAAATAGAAAGATAGTTGAAAATCAAGTTTCTCTAGATTTTATTTTTAAATTCTCTCACCAGACTCACAATGTCGTAACACAAAGTTTTTGCAAACATGAGTATAACCAATAACACAAAGCTGACAGAGTGGCATCACAGGGTAAAATGCTTGCTGAACGCATATGGCTAAAGTAGCTACAGTTTATAATTATGAATGTTTTAATTTGATGAAAATGGAAAAAATGTTTAAGAGCCAAACTTGCCTCCGTTTCAGGTCACTTCAGTGGAACTTCATAAGGAAACTGCCTCCCAACGCCTTCAAGAAGTACCATGATCTTCAGAAGCTGTAAGAAAAACTTGAATTCCTGGTATTTAAGTAACTAGCATTTTTAGGTCTATCTGTCTCTTCCCACTTTTTTAGAGACCCACAGTACCATCGCTTGAAACCAAATCCCTCTTCAAGTATTTATTTAGCAGTTAGACAAACAGCTGGCAGCTGACTCCTCAGTAACACGTTTTCTGAGTAGTTCTAGAGGCATTGTAGAAAAATCTCAGGTACCAATGGCCAAAAGAGCCGGGGAGATGGCTCAGTGGAATAAGCGCTTCCCTGGCAAGTGCAAGGGCCTGAGTT
>NDGN011150502.1:0-22281 GCA_002564285.1 Tympanoctomys barrerae | reverse complement strand
AAAAAAAAAAAAAAAAAGCTTCTAAAATAGAGAAAATCTTATTTCTCCTCAGTATTCCCACAGTGTATGACATAATGCTGAACCTCCAAAAGGTCTTGAGTAAATATTTGTCTAATTTGTTAAACTGGAGTGCATGTTAACCATTTATTACCTTAATTAGGTATCAAAACATTTAAGACTCATAGGACTTAAATTATTTTCTTGGGTATGATTTACTATTTAAAATATTGATATTCCATCCATACTGATTTAACTTCATCTTACAACCTTTTCTTTCAAGATCCAGGGGTATTTGTATATGTTAGGCTGGTAAAGAGTCCAGGCTGTGACATTTCCCACCCAGTTTAGAAAAGGTAATAGAGCCTGATATTTAAGAGCCACCAGCTTTGAGTTCAGGAGAGATGGGTGTGGAGCCACCTCTACTGAGTACTATTATCTGTATGTTATTTGGCCAATTCCTTAGTCTCTTTGTGTCTTTATTTTCCTCATCTGAAATTCAGCCAAATAATAATATCCCTCTAACATTTAGGATTAAGTTTGTTTATCAGTAAGCAAAACCCCCAAAATAAGCTTGACTTAAGCAATAAAGAAGTTTGTTTCACTCTCATGTGTAGAACCAGAGGTGTATACAGCCCAAACCTAAGATGGGGTTTCTGTTCCATTAAGTCCTCAAGAACCCAACTTCTGTCTTCCTGACTAAGAATATTATCTTTCTCCTCATCCAAGAGGGCAGCTATTACATTTGCTTGCCAGATACAGTAGTCCATTTTCTGTTACTGAAGGGTCTGTCTTTATAAAGAAAAGAGGCTTATTTAGCTCATAATTTTGGAAGCTAAAAGTCCAAGATTAAGGTTTGGTGAGATAGCTCAGTAGACTAAACGCCTGCCTAGGCAAGCACAGGGACCAGGGTTCAATCCCTAGCACCACATGCAGTGCCAGCCCTGCCCCCAGGTACACTGAGCTGGCCACTGAGTCCAGGCATGGTGGTGCACAACTATGATCCCAGCACTGTGTAGGCTGAAAACAGGAGAATCGCTATGAGTCCAAGCTACATGGTGAGACCCTGTACCAAATACATAAAAATAAATGAATAATAAGTAAAAAAATAAAAGTCCAAGATTAGACCATATCACTGGTTCAGGCTCTAGTGAGGGGCCTTTTATGGGTTCACCACATAGATGATAGCATCATGATAGAATATTTAAGAAAGATCACATGGAAGAGTAGGAAGACATAGAGCAGGAGGACCAGTTTTGCTTTCTTATAATAGCCAACCCTTTCAGGAATTAACTGTGGTGTCTTCCCAGGGAAATATTGTCAGTGACCTAGCTGCTTTGCTCTCAGCCTCTTCTTTGAAAGGTTGTGCCACATTTCTTCCTACATTTCCACACTGAGGCCCAAGATTCCAACATATGCACTCTTGGAAATAGGCTAAAACCTGTCTAAACCATAGCACCAGGTAACAGAGCTGGAAAGAAGATGAAAGGGCAGTGGTGTTCACAATCTATTTTTAAGAAAGTTCCTGGGGAGCATTATATGACACTTCTTATATTTTATAGGCCAGAACCAAATCACTGGTCCATGTAAGAAAGGATGGGAAGTATGGATTTTATTCTAGGACCCTATTTTAGTATGTTTTGTGCTTCTATAACAAAATACCTGAGACTGGGTAATTATACTAAGTATACATGTACTGCAATTGTTCACTGCTCTGGAGGCTGAGAAGTTTGAACTTTGTCAAGGGTCTTATTCTGTGTCTTCAGGTAGCAGAAGGTGAGAAAGCAGGAAGGTACCAGATTCACCCTTTGATCATAGCACCAGTCCTACCCTTCAGTATGGATCCCACATGACCCAGTCACCTTTTAAAGCTCTCACCTCTTAACACTGATACAGCGGCAATAGAATTACAATGTGAGTTCTGAAGTGAACAAATATTTAAACCATAGCAGCTGCATGTATAGCCAAATATTCTGTGATCATAGGAGAAAGGGAAAAGATACACTAGAAGATCACTGGTAATCTCTACTTCACCAGTAGAGAGTAATCTGTCTAGAAGCCCTATGAAGTATGTAGTGGGACCCAATGAGGAGTAAGGTCTACCCTCACTCTCCTGTTTAGAGAAAGAGGAAGGTCTCAGAGGAAGAAACTGAGAGCTTTCTCTCATCTACCAAGGTTCTTCTGAGGACATCAAAGGGTGATACTGAAGTCTTGAAGCTACAATGGAGCAGAAACTGTGCTTTGTCCTCTGGTCCCTGGCACTTTCCCCTTCCTTCCTGTGTAGGAGCAGATCTTGTGATTAATGAAGTGATGTGGTGGGACCACGGAGTGTATTACTGCACCATTGAGGCTCCTGGGGACACGTCTGGAGACCCAGATAAGGAGGTCAAGCTCATCGTCCTGCGTAAGTGCTGTCAGCACTTTCTATGATATCACCATAACACTTTTAAGTATAGGAACATCAACCCAAAACAAAACCAAAAGCAAGCCCATGTTATTGTCATTTGTGAACCGCTGAGTTCCTTTATCAAGGCTAAACAGGACTTTTTGTTTGCTTGTTTAGTTTTTTGGTTTGCTTATTTAGATTTTTTTGTTTAACTTTTTTTTTTCTCATCTGTTCTTCAGTGTTAGATTAAGAATGTTAGAACCAGAGACACCCCCATATAGTGTTCATCTCTGCTCAGCTTCCTTCCCTAACCCCCAGACTGGCTGACGGTGATCTTCATCATCCTGGGAGCTGTCCTCCTGCTGCTTCTGATTGGAATATGCTGGTGCCAGTGCTGCCCACAGTACTGCTGCTGCTACATCCGCTGCCCCTGCTGCCCCACCCGCTGCTGCTGCCCCGAGGAAGGTGAAGCAGGAACAGACCACTGTGGGGTGGGGCGGTACTAATGTGCTCAGTACTCCAAACAGATTGGTTTATCATGTGCAAAACAAAGCCATGAGCTCTTCCAGGTTCTCCTCTGTTCAATACCAGCACTAGCCTGTAAATGGTGCCCATAGATTTGGAAAGCCCCAGTGGGAGGCTGCAGTATGAGGATTTCTCCCTACTCACCTGCTAGGATGCCTAAAGCCACCGTCAGTTGACTCTGCCTACTTATGGCACTTTCTCAGTGATCCTGATTTGCCTGGGCTACAGTCTTTGCCACTAAGACTAACCCTTCTTAGACATGAGATGGCCAGAGGAATAATATGAATAAGGCAGTGAGAGAAGAGTCTACTTTAAAAATACTACTTCATGTAATTTTTTTTTGAGACAGGGTCTTACTTTTGATACCAGATGTGTGTCCAGATACCATCCCTATCAGATACCAACTGGGTACCCTGTAATTTAACTCTCTGATACTATTTCCCTGGAGTTAGCAACAGATCCCACGGTACTGCCACAAGACTGCTTCCCATATAAGATGACAATCCCAAGGAAAGGGTTGTTACTTGAGCTTTTGACGAACTGTCCATAAACTGGTGGTGTCTAAAAATCCCTTTTCAGATTACTTTAATCTCTTAAAGCAGCTTCTAGAACTTAGAAACACTTTGCTTACATTTATCCACTTAATACAAAGGCTACAGCAAAGAATACAAATGAGATACACTAGGCCACTTATGTGGGACAGACATGGCACTACCAAGCCTTCTCCAAAGCAAAGACCTCTAGCACCTCTAATGTTCAGCTACTCAGAAGCTCCCTGTACATAGACCTTTTGAGTTTTTATATATACTTCACTAGAAGATGTGACTGATTAAGTCATTAGCCATTGGTGATCAGCTGAACTTTTTTTAGCCTCTCTCCCCTCCCTGTAGGTTAGGGATGGGCCTATCTGAAAGTACCCACCCTGTAATCACATGCTGGTCTTTCTTGTGGGCAGCCCCCATCCTGAAGCCACCTAGGAGGTCCCCAGCCACCAGCCATCTTGTTAGTGTGCAGAAGAAACTCATGACTCTGGAGAGTCCAAAGATTTTAGAGCTATGTGTCAGTGACCATTTACAGAAGAATATATATTTTTATTCCATTATTTTTTTCCTACCATTTTATAAAGAAGACTTGAAAAGAACAGAGTAGAAAGGCATTAAAGCAGTGACTCTTAAACTGAAGCGCTACATCACCAACCTTTTTTGTGTTTTTTGGAGACAGGCTCTTGCTAAGTTGCCCTGGCTCAATATGAACTTGCATTATTCCTGCTTCAGCTTTCCCAGTGCTGGGATCACAGGCAAGCTTCACTGCACCCAGCTTGCTCTGGTGTAATCTTTATTTGGATTAAAACCTGATCCTTCAAAATAGAATTATAAAAGTTTGACAAAGGAATATGTGGCATTCAATCCCCGGTTCTGGAAAAAAAAAAAAAGAGTATGTGGCAAAGGCAAAGAATTAATGAATTATTCTATAAAAATCTTTATTAGTAAATAGATGGAGTAAATCAGTTGTTTTAAATGGAAGTTTTTGTTTCCATTTTAAATAACAATTTCCTTTTCCTGATGATATGCTACCACATTGTAGAAAATTTGTGAAATTCAGAAAAATGTGGACTAATCTGAGCAGCCACAGACAATCTCTCTTACTATTTTGGTCCACTTAAAAGGAAACTCTTAAAAGGGAAATTAAGGAATTGCCCATTATAATAGAAACAAAAACCTAATCTTCATTAAGAAGGTCAATTGTCTGAGTCTGGCTTGAGCCCTGTGCTCCAAGATTGCTGTCTTACGGGAAAAGAGAACTAACTTTTATTGGATAGCATCATGTGTGTGGCCTTTGCATACATTTCCTCACTGAATCATCACAACAACCCTAGAAGGCAGATGTCATCTCTCTCTAACAGATGAGGAGCCAGAAGGCCAGAGAAGTCTCACAGCCAGTTAAGTGGCAGTGGCAACATAGGGCTCGGTGCACATAGATGTGACTTGCAAGTATCTGTGTGTCTCACCTGGCATCACCCTAGCTTCTGTGGGTAGATGACCCTGGCATCACCTGAGACAATGTGAACTCCTTAAAGAGGGCCGAATAGCAGAGAACTCAGTGTTGGGCCATAGGATCCCCACTGTTCAAGGCAGCAGGGGAAGAAGCCATGGGAAAACCTCTACCACTGGAATAATGATATGGGAGATGAGATGGAAGAATTTCACAGGATTCCTTCTTAGAATCTGTAGACCCATGAGACACTGAAATCCAGCAATATTGGAGACAAAGCTAGCACAGGGGACAAATACATTCAGTCAGTGAGCTGACAAACAGGTTCTGGGGAGAGTGTTTTTTTTTTTTTTTTTTTTTTTTTTCTGAGGTGGTTGGAGTTCATTTAAAAGAACTGGTAATATGAAGAAATGCAGGCCATAAAGAGCTCTAGACTTGAGATGCTTAGGTCACTTTCAAAGTGAGTCACTGTTCTGAGAAGTTTGGTAACAAGAGAAATTACATTAAGGGTCAGGAAAAGCATTATGATTGGAGGGGGAAGGTTTCTTTTGTTGTTGTTAATGGTTCTTTTAGACCAAGGTAGCCCTCAATGTACATGTCAGCAAAGAATCAAGGCTAATAGCATGAGAAGAAAATGAAGACTTAAGAAGAGAGGTAGTCACTGATGTGTGATGGCATCAGGCCTGCTGAGAAAGAACTGGCCCAAGAAAGGGAAGAGGAGGGAGGGAGGGTGGTCTGACCTCTGGAGACAGAGAGGAAGTCCTTCAGTGTAAAGGATGATTCAGGTAGAAGGGAGGCACCTCATAGGAGCCTGTCTCAATTTCAACAAATCAGAGTACTAGGGAGCTTTGAAGAGGAGGCCAGTGATACTGCAGCTTCTCTAACCACAGCCCAACTCCTCAGCCTACTCCCACTTTCCCATGAGTTATCACAGGGTTGGGAGGGACAACAGGGAAAATGACACCACATTTTAGTCGTCCTTGGTAATCTATATAGTCCGGGTAAACGATCTTCAGTAGGATTTGCAGATGGCACTTTTAGAAGTTAAGTCTCACTTTTTCCATGAGAACTAGAGAAGCAGCTTTCACCCCTAGAGGTGGGTTACTGGCCCCCTGTCCCAGAGAACCTGGAGACACACTTCATGTGAGCCACAGGCCACCCTGAGAATGACATCTTCCTCCACAGCCCCCACAGCTGAGGGAAGAGGGGCCCAGAGACACTTGTCCACAATTATACTACACCTTTGTGGTGTGGCCTAGACTACACTTACATGTCTTGACTCCCTGTGCAGGGCTGGTTCCTTGCCCCTAACAGAGACATCATCAGCTGAAAGTTCAGAGGGAGGGAAAGACCTGAGATTTGGGCAGTGTTTAACTAGTACTGGCGAGAAGGGAGCATATATTCAACAGACTGATCAACCAGGGAATGCCCTACAGGGAAGAGGGCTGCTTGGGGTGTCTGAATGGATCCAGCACACACCTAGTGGTGGTTCCCTACAGCTAAAAGGTGAGAGCTTAAAGAGACACAGGTTTCCAGGAAGCTCCTGAGGATGTTGCTAAATGACCGATCAATGAAGTCAGGGGTGATAGTTTGGAAAAAACAGAATGGCCACAAGTTAAAAGAGGGGAAAGGACAGGGTTTTTTTGTTAAGGAAAAGGAAAGTTTGCAGTCTGAAGGACACCAGGTCTATGTGTTTGTGGACACAGAGGATAGCAGATGTGAGGGAGAAGAGGTGCGGTTCTGTATTAAGGTGAGGTGTCAAGTGTCATTTCTGCCATGAAGGGGTTGTCTTAAAGAATATGCCTGACTTTTCCCTCAGAGATGGAAATTAATATGCCTTTGGTGGTTTAGTCTCTAAATGCATGTGTTTGTCTCTTCCTATTTGAATCTGAGCCAAAGATCCAGTTTTATTATAATAATGAGAACCACTGTGAACTCTATGAGGCATTTCATGTACATTACCTCTTTAATCTCAACAACCTTGTGAAATTTTTCTTTAGTTTACAGATTAGAAGAGTGGGCCGAGGCTCTGTAAACTCACTAAAAGCCACATGGCCAGTACATGCCAGTGTGTAAACTGAAGTCTGTCTTATTCTTAAAGCCTGTATTTAATGGCGTATATCTCAAATATTAGGAGCCCTAGCAAGCTCTATGTTGCTTCCAGATGTTGAATCGGAGACTTGGTTTAAAAATGCATATTTTCTTGCCTTATGTCAGAGTAACTGAGGGAAAGTGTCCGGAATGGGGACCCAAGGATGTGGCTATTTGGTACCAGGTGGAAGAAGCCAAGGTTTAATGAAAGAAGTAGCAGACAGCAGGGTTGTTCTCAGTGGAGTTGGATGTCTCTGGTCTTGGGGACAGAGACTAGCCTGAGGTGTTTTGAAAGGTGTGGGGCTGAGTTTGACAGAAATAAACCAAGGAAGTTCTGGCAAAGGATTTTTCATGGGTTTATTGTTTTGATTTGTTTTTTTGCCTCATCACAGGAAATAAAGAAGTCTGCAGACTCGTGGTGTGACAGAAAGAGACAGATACAGGTTTATACCCTGGCTCTGCCAATCACTGGAGGACCATGGGCTAGAAAGGCAACCTCGTTGGGCCCAACTTTCACAGCTGATCCCCACATTCAGAGATTTCTTAGAAGATTAGTTAGCTGATGACTGTATGTATTGAGCAGTTTCATGTGTGTCCATGGTGGCCAGTAGAGGGAGCTCGGGAGAAGTATCCATTAGGGAGAGCAAAGTGCTGAATAGGATTTGTCTTCTGGGAGGCCAAGTGCTGTCAGTTGGCATGTAGGGGTGGCAGCTGGCTAAGTTGTCATAAGTTTGCATCTGATTTCCTCCCAACTCGGCTGTGGTTCACCTTCAGGGCTGGCGCTCAGATACTTCTGGGGGCTCTGCTGCAACCACTTCCTGTTGTGCTAGAAGTTGTTTCACAGTGGAGCTACCCATGACCCCTTAGATGGCCCCTTGGCCACTACTAGCCTTAGCAAACCTCCACTACATAGCTAGACTGCCTACATTCTGACTCCTATGCTGTGCCAGGGCACCTCAGACAGCACCTGCTGCTTTAGGGGAGTCCACAGGGCCTGACAACCTAGGAGGGAGGGTGGGAGAGCATCAGGCTGTCGCTCAGAGCACAAGCACGATGTGCAAACGCATCTCCTCCATGCGTGAATAGGCAGCGACCTTGGGAGCCATGTGGCGCAACTGCCTCAAAATAGAAATTCATGACCAAAAACAAATGTGTTTATTTTTAATTTGTGCTCATTATAGTTTGTGTGCTTCAGAACAGCTGTACCTAGGAGAGTGGACTGAGGTTTCAATGCTCCTTTGCTCCTTGTTTCTCTGCCTCTGGTGCTCCTTTTTGCATTGTTTTCTTTGCCCTGAAAGGGGTGGTATTTCCCTTTCTGTTTCCCTGCGTTTCCCATCCCTTAAAGATTCCCCTTATCTAGAGGAAACCCCAATGCTTACTAAGGTGAAGAGTAGACAGGGTCTTCTGGGCCCCACTTCAGCATCTCCCACAGGTTCTTACCCACCAGGGAAGGGGCTCTAGCCAGAAATGCTCTACAGACTCATGTGCTTCCCTGTTCTTCCACTGTGAGCAGACAGCCCTGAGCTACCTGGCAGACTGATGCATCCCCAGCCCCTGACTCACACTTCCTTTAAACCCTTTGCACTTGTACCTTCTATTTCTGGCTTTTGGGTTCTGAATTTGCTGGCCCATGGTGTGAGATTTCATTGATTTCTAGTACCCATGTTATCTACCGGCACACTTTAGGTGTGCTTGGGAGTAGCCAGGTAGGATGAGGAAATGGTTTTGAGGCTGGGAAATTACATTTGAAGAGTGTACATTTCTAGAGGATGGGAATTGCAACCTTGTCCAGAGAAGCTAGTGCCCAGCTCCTTGCCAGAGATCAAGTTGGTTCATTACCTCCTTAATGTTTGCTGTCATGCCAGCTGAGGAGTGGACTTGGAGGAGAGCAGCTGGCTTCATGACATGAATGTTAGGAGAGATGAGAAGAGGAAGGTGCAGCTTGCCTGGCTGAGGGTCTGCATTTCTCCTTCTTCCCCTGCAGCCCTGGCCCGCCACCGCTACATGAAGCAGGCTCGGGCTATAGGTCCTCAGATGATGGAAAAACCTCTGTTCTGGGGTTCGGACAGGAGCTCCCAGGTCTCATCTTATGCAATGAACCCGCTGCTGCAGCGAGGTAAACCTTGCCAGAGCCTTGGGAAGGGGAGGGCAGGGGGCAAGGGAGGAGCCTGGGCTTCATCAGGCCTCTGTGGGTCCCTTTATGATTGAAGATGGGAGGGAGTGGAGTCAGGTAAATAACATGATATTGTGATGTCCCAAATCTGAGGAGCATGGTTTGAGTCAGGAGTTTGGCATGTTCTGTCTTTGTTTCCATTCAGATTTGTCCTTAAGATCCAGTCTCCCTCAGATGCCAATGACTCAAACTGCTGCTCACCCTGCCATCACCAATGGTGTCCTGGAGTACTTGGAGAAGGAACTGCGGAACTTCAACCCAGCGCAGCCTCTGCCTCCTGACTTCAAAGCCAGATCTGGCCACCCCTGCAGTGTGCTGTCCTCCCTGGGCTCTGAAGTTGTGGAACGTAGAGTCATCCGCCTGCCTCCGCTGGTCAGAGACCTGCCGCCCTTCAGAAGGACCAGTGACACGTCACACCAGCAGTGGCCTAACTCTGTTCCTTCCAGATCCTGGGATCTGAGGGAGGGAAGAAGGCAGTGTCATTACTCAGATTTCCACCAGGAGCTCCAGGACCCAAGGTCAAGATTCTGGGCATCTGGGAGAAGGGAGCTAGACCACCCAGGGAGGGGAAGGCACTACTACTCCAGGCGGCATGGGTCACCTGCAGCTTGGTCAGACCCGGACAGCCTCAGCGATGGTCCCTCATCCAGTGAAGCACATTGGCGGCCCACTCATTATCTTCCCAGGAGCCACCACAGGGAGAGACCCCACAGGGCCAGCCCGGAGGAGGACCGCCGGAGGGTGAGGAGACGCCGGCCCCGCAGCTACTCCCCTCCCATGCCCTCTGGCCTCAGTTCCTGGAGCTCTGATGAGGAGGAAAAGCCCAGAGACAGGGGCTCCCGAAGATACCGTGGCCATTCCCGTTCCCCAAACTGGCCTGAGGAGAAGCCACCCAGCTACCGATCACTGGATGTCACTCCAGGCAAGAATGGCAGGAAAAATGGGAATGTGGAGAGGCGCTCGGTGAGCCTGGGGTGTCCTGCTGAGGGTCGGGCGTGGGTAGAGAGGATCCTTCAGCCAGGCCTGGGCACAAGGGACACAGGCCACCTGATGGGGCTTCCAAGAAGGGTGCCTCTTCCCTGCTTGACACAAACTTCCCTGTAGGCTTCCTTGTAACAGGAGGCTCCACCTCCTGTTAAGGCTGAAGGAATCTAGGCAGTGCCAAAGCTTAGCTCCCAAAGGGCCTTCTCAGAGTCAGTGGCAATCCAGCACTCCTTGTACCCTACAGGCAGGTTAGCAAGGGAAGCTGTTTCACAGATAAGGAAATAAAGCTCCAGGCTCCAAATGATTAAATATCTTGTGAGTAGTGGAGCAGAGACTTGAACACAGGCCTTTGTGCCTTGCACCTTACCTCCTGTCACAGCTGCCTCACTTTTCTTAGCAAGCCTATTTCCATATCTCAGATTAGAACAGGCAGCCCTCCTGGGGACACTCAAGTGAGTATGCAAAACCTTGGTGTGTCTGAGGATGAGGCCCTCTTTATACCTCCTTGGGAAGAATCATTGATAAACAAACAAATCTTGGTACCCAAAATACGGGTCCAAACTTTAGAGACCTATGAACGGACAAGGTACTGATCATAGCTTCCCAACCAAAAGGGGAGCACACTGTGGGACACAGGCCTTTGGGACCTCTGGAAAATAGACATTTCTTCTGTTTTTAAACATACGGCTTTAAAAAATCATTTTATAATGAATACATCCAAATGACAGTGTCAAAAGAACTTTGTGAAGGAACAACTGCCACGGTTACTCAAAAGCAGTAGTGAACAACTAGGCGCCAACTTACAAACTACTATAGCCCCAAAATAATTTCTTCTCTATTTGACCAAAATCTTTTTCTCTATGGCTTCTGCTGAGATAGGCAGACCAAACTATAATGGGGCATGAGGGCATAACATCCCTGACTGGAAGGACAGTGTACAAACTGTAGTCTGTCATGGGCTTTGAAGGATATGCTTCTCAGTCAGAAGAAGTGTTCAGCTGCAATTTTTGAAAAATTCTCACGCACATTGTGTGTGTGTGTGTGTGTGTGTGTGTGTGTGTAAAAGAGCAGCCCCCTGAGTGGAAGCACAGGCAGCGCTTTCTAGAGCAGGCCTTGGAAAGAACAGATGTGTGAGGAAGGCAGGGAACACCAGCAGGCATTTGAAATAATCAGCATCGTGGCACATTCTCACAGGTACCCCATGAGAGGCAAAGGCCAGCAGTAGTGCAGTGCCCCTGCTAAGGGCACTGGGCTGTGGATATCTAAAGCATCACTCTGTTTAGTTCCTGTACTAGCCTTGTAATCTAAGTCCACGTGAGACTGCGATTTTCCTGATAATCCCCACAGCTCTGAGGTCCCTGTGTGTCAAAGGAAGCAAAAGAGAGAACTGCTCGCCCCATTCGCATGTGATGCAGCTTAGTCTTCAGTGTTTCCATTAAAAAAAATTAAGTTCCAAGTTGCACTTGTTTAAAAATTATCATAAATGCTTGTCATTCTGCATACTTTTGTGTAGCACACAAAAGAATGGCTAAAGTGTTACTCAGAATATATACAAAACATGGACAAAAGACTTACAAAGAAGGAACTTTAAACGAATAGTGTTGCAATGGATTCTTTTTTTTTTTTTCTTTTCTTTTTTTTTTTTTTTGTG
This sequence comes from Tympanoctomys barrerae, assembly GCA_002564285.1. Lineage (NCBI taxonomy): Eukaryota > Metazoa > Chordata > Mammalia > Rodentia > Octodontidae > Tympanoctomys > Tympanoctomys barrerae. Next base: position 10,482 of record NDGN011150502.1, on the reverse strand, counting down.
GAACTGGGTATTGAACTCAGGTCCTTGAGCTTGCCAGGGAAGCGCTTATTCCACTGAGCCATCTGGATGTGCCACATTTCACTGCCATTTGTTTAACAATGCTCTAATTTTGTGAAGTTAAAAAAAAAAAAAAGAAAGAAAAAGAAAAGTAAATCCTGAAAAATTCCAGAATTAGTCAAGGCTGGGAGAACTCAAACTATATTTACTTTACTCATATAGTGACTAAATATGTCTCTTCATTTTAGCAGGAAAAAAAGGTAAATTTAAAGTTTTTGGCCCCAGATTGAAGCCTTATTTTTTTCCTAAATTAAAATTTTCTAATCTTTATTTTAAGTTAAACTACATAGCTTCTTGAAGGGAAGGGCTGGGGTGAGTCATTTCCGAATCCTGTTTCATGAAATCCTCACAACAAACATGCAAGACTCAGAGAGGTTTAGCAATAGGCTCAGAACCACACAGCAACAAAAAGTAAAGTCTAAGTTTTAAAATAGACTTCTGATTCCCACTCTGTCCCCCTTATAATACTCATGGTCCCTTTTTCAAAAAGGAGAAAAGTAACATTAGGCCCAATAGTATTTAGTAAAGGATCTCAGACTCGTAGCGATTCTCCCGTTTTCCACCTCCCCAGCACTGGGATTACAGGCCTGTAGTATAGTAACTTATTTCTTCCCACCTTTCTGAAAGTATCACAGCCTCCTTTATTATCACAATGAATGCAACAATAATTCTACCAAAAGTGAGCCAAAATTTCAGTGGTGCAGTCACTCATGAGATGTGAAGACTTGGCGCGAGATCATCTGGAGAAGCCCCATGGTTTTAGCTTGTGCCCCAGAGACCTTTGTTTAGCACTTGATCACATTCACCCTTCCATCCTAGTCTGACAGTGCCCGGAGCCCCAGGCCTAAGGCTTGACTTGACAGGTTGGTTAGTTTGAAGGAGAGGGTTTTCTTTCTAACTTGAATTCTGAGTGCGGTCAAGGAGGCAAAAATCTCTGTGTGAAAGCCTTACCCGCCCTCGTTCACACCAGCGGACTGCCTTGCCTGTGACGTCATCAGAGCATCTGTGCTCTCACAATCGAGTGGCAGCCAGCCGCTAGGTGGTGGGCTTTGATCGCTTATCTCTTGAAGGTCCGTTTATTCCTTGTGTTAATAACCCGCACCACTATTTCCTGGGAAATCAGGCTTTATTAGTTACAGCTTTACCATACTTTCTTACAAAATGTTTATCACAAATACTGTTTTAGGTATTCAGAGAGATGGGAATTAGATGTAATATGTTTTAGCTCACAGGAATACCTCTCTTTCAAGAATGTTTGACAAATAGATACAGACAAGAACTCTGGGGCACATAATCTAGTTGGAGGCCAAAATAGGGCAGAACTGTTATCTGTATCATGCCAAGGAGAAAACCAAAGTTATGTTGAGGGATCTTCCACTTGATCCAGACTCCAGCTGTCTCACTTTACGCAGCCAAACAAGTTAAGAAATACAAGAGGCAAAAGCTTCAAGCTTTTCATTTCAGTGGTTACAAACCAAATGGCCCCTCTGTTCCTGGCCTCTTTGCAACTCTGGGAAGTTTCTTTTAACCTACTTCACTCTTTCCTTGTGTGACAGAGGAAGCATGCATCACAAAGTAACTTGATAGAAAAAAATCTCACTTTTACGATAAGTTTAAAGTATTTTAAAAACAATAATGGAAATATATATGCCTTTGGAATAGTATATTATGGACACATGCCTATTTCAGATAAGACGAGGGTGGTCATATTCATGGATTGGAAGTATATAAATTTTGTATAAGTTTTAATTTTTCCCGAGTATCACAAAAATTTTTAATCTTTTACTAGTACATGTTTGCAGCACATAGTGGTTATATTCATCAGGGAAGCTGATACAGATGCAGAACACATCTTAATTAGCTTACATCTCTTCCCCTTTGGCTGCATCCAGCTCTTGGTCCCCTTCCTACTTGTGAGGATCTGTCTTCCTGTTCCCTACTACCGATCTTTAATTTGCTCATTACATTCCTTGCACTTTAGGTTATGAGATGATCTCCAATGACACATAATTAGATACATAAACTTGAGAAATGTACACCTCGCTGTTACTCCGTTGAAGAAGTAGGAAAAGCCCAGAGACCAAATGATTAACTTTTGAAGAAAAGCCACTGAGTTTGTTAAGAAGAGGTAATTAGTCATCTCTATAAATAACTTCAGAGAAATACTCAGATACAAAGCCAAATGTTGTAGAAAATGGCTGCAGAAAATGATTCAGCAGAGCATGAACAGGAAAGAGTCATGTTTGTGCATATTGAATGATAAGGAGATGGACTAATGACTAGAATAAGGGACCTTTTTTACAGTCCATAAGAGACTAGAAATGTAAAAAAAAATACATTGATTAAAACTAAGAAGTTTTCAGAAATTTAATCTATTTGAGGGATGCTGCCAAGGGAGAAAGCTAAGCCTAGGTGATGATGAGACTGGTTCCAAAAAGAGGAGAAATGTTTTTAAGCTCATGTCTGCCATCCCAGAATCCACTGCTCACCTAGGATTTGTACTTCATGCTTTGTGTATTGTGTGCACACATGATGGATTATGGCTGACTGGACTTTTCTGTTTTCATTCCTCAGGAGAGAGAGAGCTCCCATAGTGGAAGGAGTGTAGTCATTTAGTCATCGGGCACAGCACTACTTCTATGGCTGCTTCTTGCTTCCTGTGTCATCAGCATCATCTAGATTTCCAATTGACTTGAGAGAGACACTTCAAGTCTACCTGAGAATTTTGGCTTCGATTTCAAAAATTAAATAGAAGAATTTTTTTGTCAAATAGAAGAATTCTAAAAACAAGATCAATAATTAGTGACTATTCTTCGCCTTGATTCGTGCTCTCTGAATATCCATATAGTCCCTCAGGTATAGTGGAGTCTAACTGTGCTCTGATAGATCACAGCAGTTGGGACCATAGCCATTCTCAAAATAGAACTCAGGAATTGTAATGGTAGGCTTTCCCTCACTGGAACAAAATGCCTTGCATATACAATTTAAGAAGACTTATTTTGGGTCATGGTTTCTGAGATTTCAGTCCATGGTCAGCTGAGCCCAAGGTAGAAATGTCCTGGTGGAAGAGCACAGTGGAAGAAAGCTGCCTACCTCATGGCAAGCAAGAAGCAAGGAGAGAAAGCAGAGCCAGAGAGAGAAGAGGTGGAACACAAGAGTATATCCTTCTGTGTAATGCCTCCAGGGAGCCTCTTGGTCTGACCAGGCTGTGGCTCCTCATAGCATAATTCAGTTTGACTCATCAGTGGGTTAGCTTCATGAGGTTAGAGTCTCTTATCACCTTCCAAAAGCTGCACCTCTGAATACATGAGTGTTTGGGGGGACATTCTTGTGCAAACCACAGCAGTAAACTTTAAGAAGTCAAACGTTTCAGGAAGAAGAAAATTATGAAGTATTAGGGAAACTCATATGGAAACTGGTCCATCTCCATTCAGAGGGTTTTTTGTTGTTGTTGTTGTGTTGTTGTTTTGTTTTGTTTTTGCAGTACCAGGGATTGAACTCAGGACCCTGCGCTTGCTAGGCAAGTGCTTATTCTACTGAGCTATTTCCCTGGCCTCAGAGGTCTTTGTATGTGAGGAAATCTACCCCCACCCCTAGTCCTGAGACTTGAATTTTCAGTCTGAGATGGCATGAAAATTCTATAGATATATACCCTATAATAGGCTATTTATTATAAGAGGAGAGAAGCATTTTTGCACTAGTCATTCCTGTATCTTGTTTTTTTTTTGCTCATTCTCCACTACACCTAATTCATATTTTCGTATACATTATGTATCCATTAAAATCATTTTATGTGCTTTTTGGGAATAATACAGTGTAAGTAAATAAGAAAAAAAAATAAACGTACTGGATTGAAGATACTGCCCCCCAAAAATACATGATTTCTACTTTGGTTCACTTGATTGGTTTAGACCTTCTCCACTGAAGCTCAGAGAAGAACCAGGCCAACCTAAGCAGTTCTGAGATATTTCTGACCTTTCAGGCTTGAGATTTCCCAAGCAAAAGCATTCAGGCAGGTATTGCTCCTCAGAGTCCCAAGAGAAAAGGACTGTGCCTTCCCTCTAAAGATTCTTAAAGATCCCCCCATTTTCTATTTTTATGCTTGATGTAAAGCCCTTCTCTGAGAAGATGGGAAGGAGATGGGCCAAGCAGAGGTGTAAGTATGTGTGTGCCTTAGTATCCATATGTGCATGGCCTTACACTTAATTTAGAAACTGCTCTGTGAACAAGTTCATCTTTCCCCTAGTTTCACAACTACATGTGGAGAAAATAAAGGAAGCTTCCAAGATAGCTTTAGGACAAAAGCTTTCCATTCTACTTCTACATAAAGTTAAGACTGTTAGAATTCATGGAATATTTGTGTATGACTGGAGAAAGCCTCACCCGGTATCATGCCATTCTTCCTGAAAACCCAGATATCTCTCTTTACTTTTGCAGTGTTTTAAGGCCTGAAACAATCCTTCCAACCAACCAACAGATAGAACATGAGTGTGAACACAATATTGGTCAAAATTATGCCAACTGCCCCAATCTGAGGACTAACTCATGGTGCACTGATAACAGCAGTTTCATGAAGGATGGCATTGGGGGAGCAGGCTATGTCACAGACAGCTCCACCCAGGTCACTGAAGCAAGAAGACTAATCTGAGGACCTCTGCCTAAAAGACAGAACCTGATGCCCTCTTCCAGGCTCTCCTACTTACCTGGGGGAAGAAGTTCGATATGTCCTGTTGGTCCTACATGCACATGCAGCCATCTGGAAAGAAAGAGGGTGCTTGCTAGCCACAAGTCTCCAATAAAACATGGACCAGTAATCCTCAACCTCCTTAAGAAAGTAATTCTCCCAAGTGAGGTAGAAGTTGTCCACTGTGAAGGACATCAAGCCTCCATGAACCCTATATCCCAAGTAAATTTGTAAAAATGATTCCACTGCCAAACAGGCTGCTTGTCAACATAATTCTGACCCATCAGCAACTCCACCTATAGTCCATTCCAAGATCCTGACTTAGAAGAGCTTTAAATAATTTGTACTGAGAAAGAAACTCAAAGGTCTGATGATGGTATGTAGGACTCTTAACTGTTCTTGCCATAGTGAGTACAGTGGAAAATTATTAAGTCCCTACATCATGCCCTACACCTAGGTTGAGATGCCACCACCACTATGTCACACAGGCTCTTTGTAGAGCCTGAAGTCCATACTGTTATAGCCCAGGTCTGTATGGCATGTCCTGCCTGTGCTCTCCATAACCCACAGACTCATCTTCTCCATTGTCTGAACAAGTGCAAAGATGTGGATCCCCCTTGGAAAAGACTGGCAAATAAATTTCACCCATATGCTTGTGAGTAAGGGACATACACACCTCCTGGTATGTGTGGACACCTTTACTGGGTGGATAGAGGCTTTTCCTGCCAGGTCAAAACAGGCTCCTGAGGTGGTATGAGTCCTTCTTAAAGAAGTGATCCCTACATTTTGACTGCCTAGATCTATCCAGAGTGATAATGGACCCTCCTTCAAATCTAAAATCACACAGGGAGTTGCCACATCCCTGAGAATTAAGTATCACCTTCACACTACTTGGAGACCCCAATCACCAAGAAAGGTTGAAACCCCAAGTCCAAACTTAATGTCAGCTCATTTGAGATACTTTGTGGGAGGCCTCTTCTGATATCTGTATTGGTTACTTTTGTCTTGCTACTGAAACAAAATACCCAACACCCAAGTTAAAGAGGGAAATGTTTACTTAGCTCACAATTTGGGGAAGTTTCAGTCCATACTTAGCTGGCTCCAACACAAAGTGGCACATGACAAAGGGCAATAGTTCATGGAGGGTGGAAGACAGCAAAAGAAGCAAGAGCCAAAAGTGAGGAGCAAGAGCAAGCTTCCTTCCCTCTTTTATATTGTATGCAGGCTGCCTGCTCCAGGGTAGCTGTAGCACTCACGCCCGTAATCCCAGTATTGGACCAGGAATCAATCAGAAATCCATACCACGACTGCATGAGGCTTTCTGGACACATCTAGACACAAACCATAGCATTCTGCCCTGGCACATCAAGGACTCATGTAAAACTCTTTATGAAAAAGGCATTTTAGTCTCTTAGAATTGCCAAAGTCCTAACAATTTCAGCATTGCTAAAAAGTCCAAGTCCCAAGTCTCTTCCAAGATCTAGGGCGAAGTCTTATCTATGAGTCATGTACAAATGAAAAATTACACACTTCAAATATTCAGTGGCACAAGATAAACATTACTGCTCCACAAGTTACAAACAGGGACCAAAATCCAGCTGGGCAAACATTAAATCCTGTAGTTTCACATGCAACATCAACATCAGAGGCAATCTGTGGCAAACTGTGAGCTTGATGTGGCTCTGCCTCTATGGCACTTCTGGTGGTTGTAGCTCGTATGCCCTCTCTCTTGGGCTCTGCTCAATCCTTGCAGTTTTCCTCAGACAATGCATGTGCCTTTCCTCTCCAAGCTTCTGGTATCTCCACTGAACCTTTGACTTCACCATCATAGCTTTACATATTGCTGTCTCAGGAGCACACTTCCTGGCCTCCCAGGACTTCTGAAATCTGAGTGGAAGTCCTTTTAACCTCAAAACTCTTGCATGCTGCATGTACCTAAAATCAGTACCCAGGATGATGCCAAGATCCACTGCCAGCTGGATCAGTAGCCAAGCTTTTGTCTAACTTGGCTGTAAGGGTCAAGAGACTATATTACTGAGCACTCTGAACCTGATTCTGAGGAACGAATTCTCATGGCACTGCCATTGTGGAACATGGTGCAGCCTCTGCCACCGTTCTGGAACATAATGCTCCGTGGCTGTCTCCTCAAAGCAAAATCTTTCACTTTTGCAGTTTTGAGGATTCAAAGGGTGGAGACTTGCTGCTTCTTATATTTTCCTATTCCTTCTCAACAACTGAGCTCTCCTGGGGCTGGAGAAATAGCTCAGTGGCATAAGTGCCTTCCTGGCAAGCACAAGGTCCTGAGTTCAATCCCCCTACCACAAAAGGAAAAAATAAATAAAAATAAAAGAGATAAAGAGATCTCCTCAGCTCTATTATTGTAGTCTACAGCTTTACTAGATCTTCCTTCTTGCCAAACTCACAACATTTTAAATCAGCCTGACAGGCTCTTTGCTTTTGATTCTCAACATAAATCTGGCTAAAAGCCCCCAACAATAGACATGCCACTACCTCAATATTAGACTGCCTCAAAATTTCTTTGATCAGATTAATTAGTCTTCCACCCTTAATCTCGGTCTCAGAAAAAGTCTCTGGATGTGAGCAAAATGCAGACAAACCTTCTGCCAAGCTGTAACACACATCATCTGGAGTCCAACATCCAATGGAGTCCTTCTTCCTGGAAGAAACCTCCTGAGCCTATTTTTTACAGGAGGATCTCTATCAGCATTCTGGTCTTTTGAGTTCTGACTAGAATCCCCCATAGAGAACAGCGTGAGTCATTGCAGGTTTACTCCTTCGGGGGACATCTCTGTACCTTTCCAATGTATTTCTACAAGCCCTTCCCAAAGGCTCCTGAACTACATGGTCAGATACAGTCACAAAAATGACCCCACTTTGGTAATTTTCTGGTACCAAATTCTATCTTAATTACTTTTTCTTGTTGCTGGGAGAATATACTTGACACCCATAATTAAGGAAGGAAAGATTTTTTTTTAGCTCACAATTTGGGGAGGCTTCAGTACTTATGCAGCAGGCTCCAAGGCAGAGTGGTACACAGCAGAGGCAACAATGCCTGGCAGTGGACAACAGCAAAACAGCAACAAGAGCAAAAAGGGAGAGCAGCCAGTGAGCCTCTTTCCCTCCCTTATGTTATATGCAGGCCACCCTCCCAGGAGGGCTGGATGTGGCACTCACACCCATAATCCCAGCATTGGACCATGACTTCATCACAAATTCTAGAAGCCGCCCCCCTGACTACATGAGGCTTTGGGGGGACACCAGGGCACAAATCATAAAAGCCTTAAAAAAAATAGAAGAGCCCCATTTTTCTGGGGTTTTTTCCCTGTTACCCACAACTTTATAGATCTTGGAAATGGCACACAAAAGAACCAAAACCATTCTGAAGGGCACTAAGAATGTGATCAGCTGGGTGTAGAACTCAGGACCAGAATAAAAACACAGAAGCAGGGCAACTTGAACATGTGTGCAAGTGTGTGTACATGTGTGCACGCACACACGCGCGCGCACACACACACACACACACATATTCAGCTGTCAACAGAGGTATCGTGATAGTTCAATGTGGATCTAGTGGAGTCCATCCAGCAACCTCATGTAAGGGGCCAGTTGTTGGGAGTCCTGCCAAATATAAGCAACTAGGGGAAGATTCTCTTTTCCTAGGCCAGCAATTCCTTTTCTGAGGACAGATACTAAGGTGAGCAAGAGGAACTAGGAAGAGAGACTAAGGTAAAGCAGGTGACTTAACTGAGGAGGCTCATTGTCTCCATAAGCCTGAGACTCTCTTCCCCTACACAGAGTCAGTAGGGCTAACTGGTGGGATCAAGGAAAGGGGAAATCTGTCACAGCAAGCAGCCCTGCAGCTAGCAGTGTGGTTTTGAAAGCCATTATATGGAACAAAGACTCTACTCCCTGGACCAGAGAAACCTCAGCAATTGGGGGCAGAGAAGGAGCATTACCCCTTCAGGAAAAGATATGACTACTGAAACAGAAGAAATTCCTCCCATCCCCTCAGGAAGCACCAACAGAGACCAGTGGGAGCCCAAGCAGCACAAGATAAGCTAAACAGACCAGAATAACACTGTAAGGACTTTCCAAGTTAAACTGCTATTGGAGTTTGCCTGTATGCTAAACCCAAACAGAATGATTCCCTGTAAAACACTTAAATATGACAAAGAGTCTCCTAACATAATAAAAATACCCAAAATATAAACCAAAACCCTAGAAAATCATGACATTAATGAAAATTAAGAAATCCACTAATGCCAACACTGAGATGAATGTGATGTTGGAATTATCAAGAATTTTAAATTAAACATCATAAAAATGCTACAGAAATTAATTACAAATTCTCTTGAAACAAATGAAAAAATAGTAAATCTGAGAAATTTTATCTGAGAAGGAGAAATAAAAATTATAGAACTAAAAAAAACGCAACTTGCATAGTCTCAATGGTGGTGATAATAGGAAACAGAAATTGTGAGCTGGAGGGTAAAGTAATAGCAGTCAGGCTAGAAAAAGCATGAACAGAAGCTCAGGGATCTGTGTAACAATAATGAGCTATGGAATATTCAATCACTGAAAGCCCAAAACTGAGGGAAAAAGAAGGTGCACACGATTATTTCAAGAGATAATGGCTGAAAACATCCAAAATTTTATTAACTACTTCAACACAGGATTGAAGAAGCTAGTAAATCCAAAACAGGATAAATCCAAAGAAATCTATCCCATGACATGTCATAATTAAAACTTGAAAGCTAAAGAAAAACTCCTTAAAGTATCTAGAAAGGAATAGTGCATGGCCTGTAGGGGAACATCCCATTTGAATGTATTTATTATGTAAAACTAAAGACTGTATAAGGAAATAGCCTAATATGTTTAAATGCTGAAAGAAAAGAACCATTAACCTGTAAGTTTATGTCTTATAAAACTACTTTTCAATAAGAAATTGATGGGGCCGGTGAGATAGCTCAGCAGATTAAGCACCTGCTTTTTCAAGCATAAGAACCAGGTTGGATCCCTGGTTCTGCATCCCACTCTGGCCCCACCCCCAGGGCACACTGAGATGGTAACAGAGTCTGGGCGTGGTGGCGCATGCCTGTAATCCCAGCACTAGGGAGGCTGAAAATAGGAGGATCACCACAAGTCCAATCTGCATAGTGAAACCCTGTACCAAATACACAAATGAAAGAAAGAAAAGAGGAAAGTGATGATTTTAAGAACTCACAGACAAATGAAATCTATAAGATTTTGGAACCAACAGACCTACCCCTAAAATACTGTTTAAAAGAAGTTCTTGGGACCGAGGAGATAGCTCAGTAGAATAACCACTTGCCTGGCAAAGTCCTGAGTCAATCCCTAGTACCACAAACAAAAAGAAAGTTCTTGAAACAGAAAGCAAAACATAGAAAGAGGAAATGTAGATGAAAGGAGACAACAGAACAACCAGAAATATAAGTCCATACAATTTTTTCCTTATGAGTTTTATAAATGATATTTGATTTGATGATTGAAACAAAAAAGTTCATACTGTTTAACAGACTTAAATGCTAACAAATCAACAACTATTTTAAATATAAATGTTTTAAATATAACAGTCAAAAGACAGAGAATCGAAGTGTGATTTGAAACAAAAACTGTATAGTACATAGAAGAATCTCCAAATTTAGGGGCCGGGGAGATGGCTCAGTGGAATAAGTGCTTCCCTGGCAAGCACAAGGGCC
>NDGN011150474.1:0-14610 GCA_002564285.1 Tympanoctomys barrerae | reverse complement strand
GTGTAGATGGAATTATCAAATATTTCTATAATTTGAAGAGTCATACCAAATAGTTAGACAGTTTTTATAGTGCAGTTAAGAAGATTTCCCAATTAAAAGACCCTAATTTACTTCTACCACAAGAAAATGCTTTCTGCTTTGAATTTATAGAATTCTAATGATTTTGTAGTGTTACTGAACACGAGAAACTCAAATGAGGTGTTCCAAATAGGAACAGCAATTAAAAGAGAGTGGCTTCTAGGCCTAAACATATGTTAGGTCTAATGGGAAAAACTTGTTCCTCTGTATCTTTATGCTTGAGTATGAGCTATGCCTTTGTACCTCTAAAAAGACTAGTTACAATCACTTAATGATTTAACAGTAAAGTCTAAAATAATAAGTGGTTGTTTTATTATCTGACTATTGATCTAGCATTAGGCTTAATGGAGTAAGTTTTGCAATCGTAAGTTTTAACCCTAGGTACTTAAGATTTTTTTCTTCTTACATAATTAGACACTCAAGTATGGGGAAGCATTTTGTTCTTTAACCCAAATTAGAGACTAAGACTGGAGGCTGGCAATCTGTACTTTAAGTGTCAAAAATAATTGCTTTTGAATCTTTTATTTCAGCTATAATTTCTCTTTCTTAATAACATAATGCTGACTTTTAAGAATATGGTACTAATAGTAATTTAATGCTACTAAAATGTGCCAGGTACTATTTAAAAGACTTTATGTTTCTCATTTCACGCACCCTTCACAACACCTGGTTGGCGAATGTGCTGTTATTGTTGTTGTCTTACAGATAGGGGAAGAGAGACACAGAGAAATGACCCGAAGCATGCAAGCTTATGTAGCTGAATGGCAAACTCAGGGAATCTGGCTCCTGATTTCATGTTGCAATTACTGTACAGATGGCCTCTTGCTAAAACTTTGGCCACTGATATGTGCCTTCCCAATAACTTGGAACAGAACCAAATAGGGAGATCATTTTTCTTTATATCCTGAGAATGCTATCTCCCACTTTCCCAAGTGGTATCATGGATATGATTTTTGGTATTTTCTAAAATGAATATATTTTCATATTTTTAGCTTGAATATTAAAATTAATTAATTAACTTATTTTTGTGGTACCGGGGATTGAACTCAGGACCTTGTGCTTGCCAGGCTGACCTATTTACCCAGGCCCCTATTATTCTGCTGACCTATTTACCCAGGCCCCTATTATTTTGTTACTGATAGTCTATTTTATTTATATAATGCATATAGAAGTTTACCTGAACAGCCTTATAAAGAGAATATGTGGTATATTTGTGGTTCAACACATTTTTCTTTTTTTTTTAAATACATTTTTCTTAATATCAAAGAAAACAGGAATTAAGGGAAAATTACCATTGGAATAATGTTGAATAAATGAGATCTAACTGAAAATTCTGCATTTTGAAAGTTAGTATTAAGAGAAGTAAATGAAGTAAATGTCTATATTTTATATATGTTATATACAGAGCAATTGTTTAATTAATGGTTATCAGTATTTGAGATTATTTTTATACTATATTAAAATCATGTATCAAACTTATTAAGCCACCCAAATACTATGCAAGTTCACTTTTTCTGTTATGCAATAGTTAATTTATTTAACAAATACTTCTTGAGTGTTTGCTATGTACCTGATATGTTTTCAGACCTATCAAATATTCAGAGCAAAATCTCATAGACTTCTCTGTGTCATATGAAACAGCTCCTGACTGGACTTGGCATTGATGTACCCACTCTGGCTCTTAACCTGCTCTGGAAAATGATAAAAACAACCATGGAGATCCATGAAACAGAACCCCCACACTTTCTTTCTTTGGAGCGGGAATCCAGCTCTGGGCCTTGCACTTGCCAGCCAGGCCCTGGATGCTGAGCTACACCCTCGCCCCAGAAGCTCATTTACAAAAGTCTTTCTGTACTTCAAGGCCAGGTCCCAGGAGAATGCGCACTGCCCATTTCTGTTCTCCTCTCTGCTCTCCTTTCTGAAATTATAAGTGAAGAGAAGGAAGCAGAAGAAAAGAGAAAGCCTCTTGGGGCAGATATGCTGAGAGCTTTGAAGTGAGTATTTTTAGTGTTCTTTTTTAAATCACAAAGAGCAATTTTATAGTAGGCACTACACTTTGCCTTTTTTAGTCATGTTGGAATAAACATTTGAGACAAATCTTAGCAGTTTCTTCCCATTGATGAATATTACTGAATCGAACTCTACTAATAGTAACAGAATGAAGCAAAGGCCAAGGTCAAATCTGAAGTTCAGGCCACATGCTCTGTCCCTCTTAGTTTTTAGATTAACCATCTTAATTAGCTTTCTCAATTTCTCAACCAGAGCAACAATTAACAAATCAAAAATTTTTAAGAGCATACCATCTACTTCTTGTTATTTGTACTTTTCCAGAGGCTGGGAATAAAAATGAATAAAATGAAGAATTCTTTGTTCTCTCCTGGTCTGACCATCTAAAAGGACACCTCAACTAATAGTATCCATGAGTTAACCACATAATCTGAGACTTAAATATTAGAGAATCTGCTATCATCAAATACATTTTTTCTACTCATGTAAATTTTATAGAAGCTATACTCCCAATGGACTTTTGTAGTAAAAAGTTTTCAAAATATTTATCTGTGCATAGTGTGTACCATTTGTTGCCTATTTTTAAAAATAAGATTTCCTCAGGAAAAAATTATTATTATGCCCAAACCTTCCCAGTGAACATTCTCCACATTTTAATTTGTTAAATCTCAATTGTTACAATGCAAGTGTTTTCAGATCACTATCCAGTTCTTTAGGGTGTTTCTAACTTCTGGGATTCATATTCTTTTTTTTTTTTTTTTTTTGTACTAGGGGTTGAGCTCAGGACCTAGCACTTGCTATGCACTGTGTATGATGTTGAGCTGCCTTGCTGGCCCCTTGTACACAGCTTCTTTACAAAAAGTTCCACGAATCTCATGCAGTTAGCCTAAATTAAGTAACTTACTTCCAAAGAGGAGATTATTCTTTGATTCCATTCACCATTTTTTTGTTAAAACATATTCTTTATTTCAGGAATGATTAAATGTAGGAAAATATGCAACTAACATTGGCCAAAACCTGATGTTCATAACTTTTTATCTTGTGCCACAGTGCTTTGAAAAAGTTAGAAGGGCAGGGTGTCACCGAATATGGGCTACCAACATCTCTGAGCCCAGGACTTGGTGTAAAGTATTACAGCTTTGCATACAGAAGGTGCTTGGTATGAGCTAATGTTGTTATTGCATGCACATTGTCTAAAATACAACTAACTTTGTAATGCCAAAGGAAAATAAAATCAGGAAGCCAACACTTTTCAGAGAAAACCCAATAATATCTGAAGCCACAGAGAAAGTCTACTTTGTGTAAACTAGAGGATAGATACCCAAAAGTGGGAAAGAGAAAATTCATTAGGCACTGACTGCTTTAGAAGCTATTGGCTATGGGGGCTTGTGGGTTAGCTCAGTTGTTTATGCCTGAACTGCAAGACCCAGTCAGGCACAGGGGATCCCCGGCTCTATGCCCACTTCCACCTGCCTTACCAGACCCACCCTTAAGGCAGCCTGAGAAAGCCAAAAAAAAAAATCCTAGAAGTTATTGGCTATGACTTTTGTATAATTAGTCTCAAAAACCTTAACCCACTTAAAATATTTTCAAAGAAGGAAAATAAAGATTGGAGGAAGTAAATTACTTGCTCAAGATCACAAAACAAATAAGTAGTTCAAGTAACAGTATATATAAAAATTTAAATTCTCTGGTAAAGTAGAAATGGATTTCTTCATTGCACAGGTACAAAAGAACTGCGGGTTTATATGCCTTATGTAAATAAGTAGTTTCCTATGCAAATTAAAACTGTAAATTCTGTTTTAACAATGGCAAGGGCCGGCCTGATAGCTCAGCGGACTAAAGTGCCTACATAGACAGAGCACAGCAGCTGGGGTATGATCCCCAGCATGCAGTGCCGGGCCCGCCCCCAGGGCGCACTGAGATGATGACTGAGACTGGCCATGGTGGTGCGCACCTATAATCCCAGCTCTTGGGAGGCTGAAAACAGAAGAATCATTATGAGTTTAACCTAAGTAGTGAGACCCTGTAGACCCTGTACTAAATTAAAGAAAAAGAAAAAAAAATGCCTTCTTTTTTTTTTCTTTCTTTTTTAATTTTTTGTTTTTCTTTTTGTTTTTTTGCACAGCTCAGACTCGTAGTGATCCTCCAGATTTGTGCCTCCCTAGTGCTGGGATTACAGTTGTGCACCACCATGCCCCAACTCCATCACCAACTCAGCGGGCCTGGGGGCAGGGCCAGCGCAGCATGCGGAATAATGGCTTCTTTAAAGTCTTAAATCTCAAGCAATCCATAGTTATGTCCTGGATCATCAAATAATTATATTTTAAATAGAGGACTCATCTAGACTATCATCATTGATTTAATCTTCAATTGTTGAGCAATCTACCAGGCAGAGCAATGCGTTAGATGGGGGGGGGGCATACTTTATCACTTTACAAACAAAAATGACTCCACAAGCTGAAGAAAAAGATGGTCAATGAAATAAATTATGTTTGTATTATTAGTCACATTTGATTCCATACATTCAGTGAAAAATTATTAGAATTCTACTATAAACTAGGAAGTGTGCCAGAAAATGGTTCCATGTTATTTCCATTAATTTAACTGTAAAGCATATCATAAGCAATCAGTAAATATTTATTCAATGAATAAATAAATTTTTGTTAAATGCACTGCAGATCAATCCTCAGAATTTCAATTTGGCACAATTTATTGTAGAATGCTTAGTGCAAGACTGGTCTTTTGAGGGCTCAGGGCATGAGATTTTTACCTTCTGAAGCCTGTCTCGGGCAAGCAATCCCACAACACAGTTTTTGGAGAGATGATTGAACTGCAGACAGTCCGTCCAAGCCTATCTCCACTGTTCTCACTTTCAAACAGCATTATTTTGTTGAATGTACTGATTTCTTCATTATTTACAGAAATTACATTGATTTTACTTATTTGCATTCCTCTTTAACTTATGCCCAGGTAGTAAGCCAGTTTTAAAACAAGAAAAAGCCATGTGTTGCAACAGATAAAAAAAAAAGCAATTATCCTCCTTTGTGTTGATGGATACTGTTTTCTATTTAAATGGCAAACAAACAACAATGGAGCTGTGTAGAAGCTGGTTCTGAGTCTAATTACTGAGAGGAAAAGCTCTATAACATTAATTATGTCAAATTTAGCATTTCTCGCCTCAGCATCCATATTCCAAAGTCCACTTGACCTTGAACAAATTATTTCAGTCTATAGTTCTCTTGAAATATATTTCTCAATTAATCTGTTCTAGAAGGAATCAGAGTTAAGAAGCTCATGATGCTCATCATTAACAGATTTTATTGTTTAAATACAAACTTTATTTTTTATTCTATTCAAGATGGAAGAATAACACTAGTTGAGTTTTAGGCAATTTCCTAGATTCCCCTAAGCATCAATTATTTAATCCTTAAAAGAGTTAATGTCTGCTCCTTGCTTGTGTTTAAAGATTAAATTAGATAAAATAGTGAAAATTTACATTAAGATGTGATGAAAAATTCAAAGTTATTATGTAATTGTTGATGTAAAACATACTCAGTCATTCCAATTTTTTTTCCTTTACTATCTGAGGCCTTATGTCAAGAAAAATAAGTGGCACAGTTGTATAAGAAATTATTGGTTATCAGTTGGGTAATGAGATGGAGAATATAATTTATAATATTGTTTTTAGTTATTTTCCTCAGAGAGTCAGCAATTCGGAAAAGTAGAAGCTGCATTCCTAATTGTTTTAGTATATTATTTAAAACAAGGTGATGTCATGGAATGTGCTTAAAATTTTGCACAAAGAGCTAGTGCAATTTGTTCACATATAGAAATACAATGACTTATATTTTAAGCATTATAATCCACAGGGAAACTTTCCAGTATAAAGAATTCTAGAAATAGAAGTTTTCAGAAAAGAGAGCTAGAACAGGAATTAGGAGATAGAGGTTCTGTTCCCGATCTGACGATAGCCTTAGTATATATTTACATAACTGAAACTTTCAGACCTACAATTTTATTATGAATAATAGAAGAAAGAAACAGGCCAGATGTTACATATTTCATTAGAATTAATTCTATATGAGTGTTATATTCTCTAATAAGGGGTCCATTCCCTTTTTAAAAACGACACCTTACTTGAGAAAGAGCCTATGCTTCAGGTGTACACACATACACAGGAGAAATCTGCTTGCTATGAATATTTGTAATACATCCCGAGAATCAACAGCAATATCTATACCTCAAATTCTTTTAAACATAATAAGCCACTGCAGGCTAAAGTCCCTGTGATTTCCTCACACCTAGAGCAGATCCCCAACACACACATTTCCTTCCCACCTTCAGTTTTCTCACACTTTTTCACCTAACTTTGCTTGGTCTGCTTCTGTGATCTTAGGGAGATCCTTTCCTCTACACTCAGTTGTTGTTGTAGAACTGAAACTGTTTCCTATACTTTATTTTGTCCTAAGTTTTTTGTCCCTTCTTGCTTACTGCTCCTCATTCATCCTCACAGGGACTCATGGGTGCTGCTTATGCTTGCCAAAGGGAAGTTTCTAGGGGGATAGCCATCATACCCTCAAACATCTATACCAGAACTAAAGTGGTTACTGCTGACTAGAAAATGGCACTAAGCAAGCCAAATTCAGTATCCTAATGTAGAGAAATCTCTCTTCTTTCATACCTTTTGTCAGAGCTCCAGCAACAGTTCTTCCAAGTTTATACCAAGTCTTGGGAGAGGTGTGTGTCTCAATCCCTTGTCATCAGTAAATTTAGCATTGTTACTGAAAATGGCACAGCATGGAATAAGCCTTATGAATGGGTGAAATGGAGAAGGATACAAGTCTTAGCTCCCTCACTTAATTGCTAAGTATCACGGGTAAAGACAGAGGGATCGCTGAGCTACAGTGTTCTGTTTTACAAAGAAAAGATAATAATATCATCTGTGTATTGTAGTTCTTAGAACTAAGGATAATGTACCCAGGCCGTCATTATTTGAAACTGACTTGAAATTGGCTATCTCCTTTGTTATTTTTATTATAATTATTGTCATTATCAACATTAAAATCCCTTTGAAATTGGCAAATGCAGCTATATTTTACCTGATAGGAAACTAGGATAGAGAATATTTGGAATGACTTGGTTACAGTGGCAGTAAGACAGAAATTGTGCTTAAGAATAGAATAGAATGGAGTGGTATGGTATAGAATAGAATAACATAATTCCCTAATAGTGGGTTCTATATTCAATATCTGATATTTATAGAAGTGTCCTCATGTGACTCTATCCAAAACCTAGGAATCTATTATTTCCTCTTTACTTTTTCTTTTGCTTTTTCTTACTTTGAGCATCATGTGACTCTAATAAAGGAAGAAAGACCTGCCAGCTCATTTGTGTTGGCAGAGTTTAGAACATTTCTTGAGCAGAATATTCCTCTAGAACAGGCAAAAAAACCCTATAGCCATTTTAGTACACGTAATGCAGAAATGTTGTGATGGTGTATTTTCTACTGATTTTGGATTCAAGTAAATTATCTGTATTTCCAAGAGAAAGAGCAAGGGAATTGCATAATTGTCACACGGAACATGAGATGCAACAGAGATCATGTAAATTAATATTTACTATAATTAAATACATTTTAACAAATTATTACTTAAGGCCAGGGAGATAACTCAGCAGAATAAGCGCTTGCCTGGCAAGCACAAGGTCCTGAGTTCAAACCCCCATACTGAAAAAAAAAATATATATATGTATATAACTTAAATAATTTTAATTTTTGAGGATAAAATGTTCTGACTATATGATTCTATGCTAAGAGAGAGATAATATTCTCACATCATCTGTGTTTATATGTCTGTGCACATGTGCATGTGTGAATGTGTGTGTGTGTGTGTGTGTGTTTTGTGTACATGAACACAAGATACTTCAGAGTCCTATCTGTGTCTATATACTTGCAAAAATATCTTTAGATGTAGGTCAAAGACAACTCTTCTACCTAAATAATTCAGAGAGTACTTTAAAAGTACATCATAAAGCAAAATAGTTAAAGGAAAAGAATCTCTTCCTAATTTATCTTACATTAGAATATTATTTTTGGCTTAAAATATTATTTATCATGTGTTTGCATCATATATTGAATTGATCTCTGAACAGGATGATTGAGAAAATAGTTGGGAGTCTGAGCATAGAGGTACTATTACAATGCTTAGCATAAATAAAATGTATTCAGTACCCAGACAACCACCCTTGCTAGCCGTCATACTGGCCTACTTAGCCTGAACGACCTTTCACCAGTGCTATACATGGCTGCCATCAGCACTGTAACTGGTACAACCATCACTTGGAGAGTGCTGTGGAACTTTAAAGGCAAGGAGAATCTCTTCTTCAGGGGAACATTGCCTTTTGTCTGTTTTTCTGTTCAACCTAAGAAAGTCCTGAATATGCTCTTTTAAGTGTTCCTTTCATGACCTGACCTTTCTTACCCCAGATTGAACAGTACAAAACTGAACTACCCAAATCCTTCCTAATGTGATGTGCTGTGTTGGAAATCATCATGTGTTTTTCAAACTACCATGTGACATTACAGTCAAACACAAACCTCTCTCTCAGAAGATAAATAATGCAGTCTTTTACTTAATGCTTTTCTTATCACCAAGTTTGGTGGTGAACTGTATCAAGATTTCTGGGATTTGGTGCAGACACTTGGTTCCCTACCCACACAGACATGTTAGAGATACCCTGACACACTTTCAATGACTTGTCAGTGTCCCTGTTCTTTCCATAGCTGGGGGCACTTGTTTGGGGACCACTAGAAGCCAACTGGTGAGTCTATGTGCGGAGCATATTGTCCACCTACTCTATGTGCTTGAAGCTCCCCATGGAGACAAACTGAGCTGAGCAAGTCAATCATTTTCCAAGGAAACTTCACGATGCTTGTCAATACGCTTGTGAACTTGGGCAAGTTAGTTCACGTCTATGAATTTCCATCTGCTCTTCAAAGCCTGGATAGCAATGTCCATTTTTTATAAAACAGTCTTTAAGGATTGAATAAGATGGTGCATGTGCAACATTTGGCTTTAGTGGATGATAAATGATTGCCTTTGTTTTTGTAACTAAACAACACTCCAATCTCCCTACTCATGCCTGTTGGTACAGACATATTTCAGGAAACCAATAGAAACCAAACCACTCTGGAAAGTGAGGGGAATGTGGCCCTGGCTGCACAATGGAGCTCCCAAGCTAGACCCTCTCAGCACTGGTCTCTTGCATCCAACCTAGAAAAAAATAGTCCATGATAAGGACAGTGTAGGAGAAGAAACTAACACGTTGTGGGGCTATCTTGTCTCAGGCATACCGTAACCTCCTAATGGATTCTGTATTTTTTTTTAAAAATTAGATATAGGGTCTCACTATGCAGTTCAGACTCATAGTGATCCTCCTTTCTTAGCTTCTCCAGGGCTGGGATTACAGGCATGCATCACCACACCATGTTTTGTGGCCAGCACAGCATGTGGTACCAGGTATCGAACTTGGGTCCTTATGCTTGCCAGGCAGGCACTTAGATTGCTGAGCTATCTTCCCAGCTGTGGATTCTGTATTCTAAGTGATGGGCATAATAAGTTCTGTATATAGGATATATAGATGGATATGATATATAGGAATATATATATATATATATATATATATATATAAAACTATAAGAAAATGATATGTATTTTCTACTATATTTGAGAAAACTGAGGATGAGTAAAGTAACATGGTCAAAACTGGACATAGGCAGCATGGTGCATAGGAAGTGATCGATTCAGCTCACTGTCTGGGGGGCCCATTTCTTTCCAGATCATACTGCCTCATTTCTGCATAATTCAATCTAACTTAATTTCAACCTCTTCTGGTCCAAGTGAAAGTTTCTGTTTCCTAGTTAAGTCCCTTTTTATGATATACCTATTAAGGAAGAACCATTTAGACTGCCTGACTACTTTGAGGAAAGTCAGTTTAAATTGTCTAGGGCATCACGAGACCCAGATATTTTGCTTTTCTCTCAAGCTCTGGCCCTGTTAACCTCTTACTTCAATTACAGCATGAAGTAACAGAAGAGGCTTGAAATGTATGCTTTGGGTTGATATGTGGTGGAAAGAAATTTACTCATGTTTCACTTTTCCTTCTTAAGTACTCAGGTCTTGGGAAACTTTGCTGCCATCCAAAGTGTCATCACTCTAGTACATTTTACTGACATGTTAATTGAAGCTATGTTTACTCATCCTCTGAAAGATATGTAGGGCTCGTTCTCACCTGACTCAAAATGAGTCATTTCAATGGAGCTGGGTAGTGCTTCCTGGCAACCTTGTAAATAAGTGGTGTCCTAATATTTTCTCCTGCATTCTGGAGGCTCTGGAGTGATTTCCACCATACACTTCTGTTTCAGGATGAAAATTGCAATCCTATTGTATAATTATTCCTTTGATGTCTGTTAGCCCCAGAATCCAGTGCCATAATATCATTCAAATTTCACCGTTGTCTACAAGACATTGTTCTGTAACTTGCCCTACTGAGGAAATCCTAGAGGGTATGAGAATGGGACAAAGCAAAGGTAATCAATTTGGGTTATTTCCACTCATGGAAGACATGTACTCCTTGTAAAATGTTTGTTCCTAAAGAAACTGTTTAAAAGAAGCAAAAGACGATTTTACTTTTAAGATTCTAACAGAAAGGCCATGCATTCCCATTAAGGAGCCCTCAAGAGTGCACTTAGTTTCTCTAAGAGAGCAAGTTAGCTGCCTTTTAAGCACCTCCTTTCATCAAAGTATGTTCTTTGAGCTTCCATCCATCTTCTAGCTGACCTCAGGTGTATACCATCCTAGAAAGAAAACCCAGCAATTAATTGACTTCTCTTACATAAACGTAAGTGCTTCAGACAGGAATGAAAGTGTTTTAGTGCAAAATCACGGTAGCAATGCGACAAGTGGCCCAAAGATTGAACGTGTAGGTGGGTATCTTGCTTTTCTGTTCCTTTACACTTTTTTTTTTTCTGATCATGGGATTTTCTGCTAACCACATGCAATTATTTTTATATCATTTTTCAACAAAAATTACCTAAAACATGCTTCAAAGTCCCTTGTGAGTAGAGGAAGGATGATAAATGAATCAATTAATTATTTTAGGTAAATAGCACAATTTTTTTAATAGAAGAGGAAAAAAACAATTCTACAGGTCACTGATGAAAATGTCACACATCATTTCTTTGAAACTTATGCAAGTTGTACACATGCTTCTCCAAGCTGAAATTATTTTTAAATGTATGACAGATAATATAAACTTTGAAATATGTTGTTTCCTTCAAAAACAATCTCCTATCCTTCAAGTATTAAGATAGTGACTTTTCTTCAACTCAAAGAAGCCTCATGGACACCAAGTACAGAATCGATCTGTACTTGGAAGTGCTAAACCTCCATATTTGCCTGAGAAGAGAGCCGAGGAAGGATTTTTATAATTCAGCAACAGTGTCATAATTCTCTGTGCAACCCAGACTCTAATTGCATAGAAAATTTTTTATACTTAACACAAGCTGCTTTCCCTAAACCTAGGCAACAAATCCTTTCTCTGCCTATAATTTAATAAACAGCTTGCTTGAAAATGTCTTCCCAGTGCAACGGTTCACGGTGTATGCAATCCCTGTACCTGTCAATCTTTATGGTCCTCCCATAAAACGTTCCTCCCTCAAATGCTGCATTCGGTAAGTTAGAGGTTCATTATAAATATATCTGCATGATAATTGCTCATCAGTAATACTGCTTAGCACAGAATAATCATGACACAGATGCAAGTCATGTAAAATCAGATGATGTCATGTATTTTAAGTATATATATATATATATATATATATATATATATATATAATCATGGAAAAAGGCCAGTAGATTGATGCCTACAAATGAAGAACCGATTTTAGTAGAAGGATTTTTTTGGGGGAGGGGTGGAGGCATAGAAGTGATCAATGTCCCTAATACTAAATAAACACCTCCAGCTCACACAGCGCTGAGCTCAGCGGCGTGCACTTGAATTCTCATCAAAACCGTACAGAGTTCTAAACACACTCAGTAGACTGAAGACGCAAATCCTGAAACATGGGCATCATGGCCCCCTGGGGCAGCGCCTGGCGCTGTGCACGCGGACACGGCAGGGCCAGGAAGCCAGACCCACACTCACACAGGTATCCCTTCCCGTAGGCCGCCCAGCGGTGACATCCCTAGCGGTAGCCCCCGCACTGGCAGGT
The DNA here is from genome assembly GCA_002564285.1 of Tympanoctomys barrerae. Classification (NCBI taxonomy): domain Eukaryota; kingdom Metazoa; phylum Chordata; class Mammalia; order Rodentia; family Octodontidae; genus Tympanoctomys; species Tympanoctomys barrerae. The sequence goes on along the minus strand of NDGN011150474.1, from coordinate 2,252 downwards.
GTGCACTGGCACCGCCAGGGGAGCGCAGGAGAAACCGGGGAGACGGGCAGGGCGAGGGTCGGGCACTGGGGGCAGAAGCTCCCTCCCCGCACGGTCTCCTCGCCTCCAAGACAGTCCAGGAGCCGAATTCACTCCGGAGCTGCTCGAAAGATCTGCATTATGCCAAGGCGCTGGGCCAACTCACCTCGACAAAATAAAAGCAGGGCAAGAGGGTGACGCTGTCCTTGATCACTTTGCCCTTTGGCCTCTCCTTCGCCGACATCCCGGCTGCCTGCCGGGGTCTGCGTCCTCCCCCGGGCGAGGTGTGCACCGAGCAGCCCAGGCGAGCTGCCTCCTCCAGAAGCAAGCGCCGGGCGCCGCTGATGTCACATTCCCCGCGGCACCGCTGGAGCTGGAGCCGGCGCGCTGCGTGAGCGCCCCCGCCTTCTCCCCGCCCTTCTTTGCAGCAACCCAGCGGTTCTGGCGCCGCCAGGTCCTCTTCCTTCCCTGCTCCCGCACCTGCTCCGGTTCCAGTGTTTGTTGCCTGCGACGTCCAGCTCCCTCCACCAAGCTGTTGCTGCAATGGCTTCTCCTCTCTGTCACCCTCCCTCTGCTCTAGGACTGTTGGAGATTGACGTCAAGGGTCGGAAAGGAAAGGAGAGACACACTCCAGGTTTCTGCTGGAAAGAGGTGGAGGAGCTGGGGCACCTAGTGCCCTCTGGGAAGCCTCCGAGATCACGCCAGAGAAGCAAACTTCTGCACTCCTGAAGAGCGGGTTGCTGGACCAGGGCACCCATTTACATCACGAAAAAGGGCTCCACTTGAATGAAAACCACAGATGTATTTAAACTAAAAACCAGGCTGTGATAGGAACTCAGCCTGGTATCTGGCTATTACCAGGAATAGCCAGTCTAGGAATGACTGCTCCTCTTAACCATCTCCCTAGCGGACTCCTGGGCACTCACTGAAACTCATCAACTGTGGGGCCCTGGTGAGGGTCTTCTATATCAAAAGAGACAATTGATGAGCGACATCCTCACAGAGCTCAAAGTTCAGGACATGTTTTAAGTTCACAGCCATACTCTTACCACATGATCAAAAAGATGGGTGTCTTCAGAGGACATTAAAGCCTAAATAAGTCCTTCACTTTTGGGCAGTGTACATGGCTGTTCTCAACTGTATGGGAACCCATAGGTGTCAAGGGATAGAGAGGAAACACCAAGCCAAAGCAAAACATTCTCTTATACTAATGAAGATAACCCACTCCCTGATCCATATGCCCTAGGATATCTTCAAAGTTTCCACATCAAGCTTTGATAGCTAATTCCCAGCCCAGTTGTCCCCTGTCGACCCCAGTTGGTCTTTGGCGACATGAAGACCACATCATCCATTCACCTACATATTCCACTTACTTCTTTCAGCAGTGGGTTTGAGTCCAGTGGTACAGTTACTCCCCAATTCAGCATACTCACATGGTAAAATCATGGCCTCAGGTGAACTGATTGCTCTGAACAACTAAAAGCGACTGGAGAAAAACACACAAACACAGAGTTTGTCTTTCATGACAGGATCACAGGCGTTCAGCTGGCCCCACTATACCACAGTTCTAGTGTAGTAGTTTATACCAACGCCTCACGGGCTCGTGGGTGGGGCTTTGGGAAAGTGACTAGATGGTGAGTGTGTAATACTTAGTGGATTAGCGCACCAATGCATTTCTAACTAATGCGACTTGGGAGATGAAGCCTGATTGGAGAAGGTGGAGCCTGGGATGTGGCTTGTTTAAGTGTGTCTTTCCTCCCCTTCCCTTGATCTCTTTGCTGTGCACTGCCACCAAGCCCCTCTGCCGTGCCACCCTGCCTTGAAGCTAGCTGTCCATGGACTGCACTGCAAATTCCTCAGACTGTGAGCTGAAATAAACCTTTTCTGTTTGAAGTGTTGTGTTTCAGTGACAAGAAAGGAACAAATGTCTGGTAATTTCCACAGTGTGCCACTGTGTCACTCACACCTTTTCACTTCTCAAATCTCTTTATTTGCAGCTAATAATTATTTTATCAAGAAATGCAAGTTGTAGAAGAGGTTTGTTATCTTCCAGAACTGACTACTGGTCCTTTCTGCCCCTCCCCTCAAACCCATCAGTTCCCATTGTCTCTTGCAAGGAACTGCACAGTGGCTAGCCTTCTAACTGTTCCACAGCTCTGCCCTGCCTTTCCCCACAACTTGCAAACTGCTCCTTACACAGTGGCAGAATGGTCTTTTAAATAGCATTCATTTTT
>NDGN011150460.1:0-12467 GCA_002564285.1 Tympanoctomys barrerae | reverse complement strand
AATTTGGTTTGAAACTGCCTCATTGCTATTTGTTTCTCAATAAAATTATGGAAAAAAAGAAAAGATTGAGGTATGCGGGTATACTCTAGGCACGATGCTACATACAGAGTTTTAGAACAGTTTCCAATTAAACCAGCAAGATAATATAAAATTTTAAAATTTGGTGCTTAGAGGCTTTGCAGAAGTGTAGCTTCCTCCATAAAGCAACAATGGCCAAACTAAGCACAGAATTCAGAAGTCAAGAAAAACATGAGATTGAATTTATGCACTATTATTTATGAGAGCTGTATGACACAAGGCTAAAGCCTCAACTTAGTTAAAACCTCCATTCCCACCTCTAAAATGGGCCTAATGACAACTTCATGGGTTGTGATAAATATCCAGTCAGAGTTTTTTTTTTTTGTGGAACTGAGCATTGAACTCAGGCCCCTACACTTGCCAGGGAAGTGTTTATTCAACTGAGCTGTCTCCCTGGCCCCAGTCAGAGTTCTTATGTGAGAGTACAAACATCTGTGTCTCATACATGCTTAATTCAAATAATTATGTGTGTGAACCTTATTCTGCCCATGAAACTATTTTATAATTACCATTTGCTCTGATGATATTGATTAAAATCAAAGGAAAACAAATAAACAAACAAAAAAAGAAATAAAGGAGCCAGCCCCAGGCAAAGTCTGTTTGGAGTTGTCCCAAGACCCAAATTGGGTACAATGATAGGTTCTGCTGAATCTTGCCTGTTTATCCCATCACCCTCCCCTATCACATAGTTAATGAGGTCTTGTGTTCAATAATCCCCAAAGCTAATGAGTCAAACACTACAGGGATCCTGGTGCCTACATAAACCTATACCCTGCAAATGGCATCAGACTATACCACTCTGTCCTTGCTGAGAGAGAGCTGTGGCCACTGAACAGGGCATCCTACTTAGCCACCCCACTGCAAATCAGTGTAGTTTCCTCAGCTTAGGTTATGAAGTTCTCTTTGTGATTAATCTCTTTTTTTTATAGCTGATGGTTCTTATAGCTAGGCTTCTAGTGTAGGGCAGCCAGTAATGTATTAAGAAGGCTTCTTTCCATGTATGAAACTACAGCATTTTAAGAGTCTTTCTGAGGCAGAACAACAGTCTAAAAGTTGTTTAGAAAACTAAAGGGAAAGATCTTCATTACACTTAAGATAGTCCCACTGCACCTATATTTTATTTTATTTATTTATTTATAACAACAGCAACTAAATCAAGTCTGTCTCCATTTAAATGAGTTCTGTAGTTGCAAACAGTGTCCTCACACACTCCAGGGACTATGAGACTGAGCATCCAGATGCTGGGATTTCAGAGAACTTGAATCTGAGAATTCTGCTGTCCTTCGGAAGCCTTCAAAGATCAAGAAGCTAAATTGTCACCTGTGAGTCTAGGGACTCACTTATGGAAGCCAAAAGGAAAGGGCTGGAACCTTCCAACAGACAACCTGCTAACACATAGTTCCCATCAGAGGTTTCAATAAACAAGAGCAAAATTAAACAGAGAAGATCTTTATACAAGAAAGAAAATTTAAGTGCAGCATCTTCTGGCTCTATTTACAACAGTAGTTGGGTTGGTGATGATTGTGCTTCAAAGAACTAACATTCACCGCTGACTGAGGACATGCTCAGAGATCTCACATGCCCCAGAACAAGCCCATGAGGTGGATAACATTAGCACTGTTTTATAGAAGGGGACACTGAAGCAAACATACATGGGCCTGGAAATGGTAGTGCGTGACTGTGAGCCAAACTTATCCTTCATCAGCTGTCTATAGAAGGATGTGCTCCTGGGGCCAGTCTTGCATGACATGCTGACCTGCTTAGCTTATGCCCTCTACTTTTACTGCACAATATTATAGTGCTAAGACCTCTCCCCTCAAGCCTCCATCTACACTATTTCTGTTTATCTTCTCCCCAATTCAGTTAACTTCAATCTACAAATCCCATGGTCACATCAAACTGGAAAGTGAGTAGGACAGAGCATCTTTCAATGACAATGCAGTGGGTTCTTGTCTTGTGTGGGCTCTAGGTATGAGATGGGAAAGCCAAGGCCTCTGGATTCAAGGATTCCATAGTCTGGTGCCGAAGTAAGTAAAACAGCCCATTCCAATACATGCAACAAGTATTAATTCAGTAGATACAAATAGAAATTAATTGGTACCAGGTATTGTTCTGAGGACTTTTCACAGATTATTTTTTCTTTACCTAGTCTTACAATATCCCATGAATAATGGTAAATGATATTTTTCAGACAAGTAGAAACACTGAGAAGTTTTGTGATTTGTCTAAAGTGACAGAGTCAATTCTGAGGGAGGGTAGTCGGGCCTCACCCATTTTCATTACTGATTGGTCCAGGATGGGCACTTAATTCAAGCCTGGCCAATCAGCTTACTTCCCTTTGTAGAAGATTTTTACTGTTTGGGTCACTGTGGTTGAGGGGTTAGGGCAAGCTGGAGCTAAATTGGATTTAAGTTCTGCTTCCAGCATGGATCCTCAGGCCTCACACAAGTAGCTTAGCCCTGAACAACTGGATTTTCCTATCTATAAAATGAGATGGGACATGCTACCAGACATAGATGCATTTGATGAAGAAATGAAATGCACACACATTTAGAACATTGCTTAGAAGAGTGCTCACCATATTCAGGAAGGGGCTCAACAGTGGTTGTGACTGTCTCCTAAGAACTTGAGACCTAGGAAAATAAAAAATAGCTTTGTCTGGATAGCTGATCAGTATGCCAGGGAGTAAGGCACTTTCAATTGCACTGGAGCAACCTCATTATTTTATCCCCATGGGCTATAAAAATAGTTTCTCTAGTATGGAGGTGAAGAAGGTTGGGAAGCATGTCTAAGCAGGCAGCAGTCACTGGCTCCAGTCCTGATATCTTGCTGTGTTCAAAACCTTATGTCACTGTGATAACTTGGTAGTTTTCCATTACATTTCTTCTTGCTGAAGGACATTTAAAGGTATTTTGGTCACTTACTTGTAGAGTCTTGATTAAAATAGTGGTAGTGACAGAGAAGACCCCAGAACTTTAGCTTCTTCACTTGTTACCTCATGAGGTTGTTTCCATGGTATTTTCCACATAGTGAACATCACCTCTCAAGGGATGACTTAGTTAAAAATGGTTGAAAAACAGATACTAATTATATTCCTCCTCCAGCATGACCAAACTTTAGTTCATACAAACGGTAGAGTTGCAATCTCAGATTATCCTGACATAATAACAGAGACACATGGGTAACTACATGAGCTTTAGATACTTTGGTAGGGGAACAGCTTCTTGCTCTTAATCATTTACTGTATGATGGCTAAGTTCTATTTACTATTTCCTAATAGAATATTTATACAACTATTTTGAAGTCATTATTGCTCCTTAAAACATCAGCCAAGTCTCTATGGAGAATCAAAACTTGTCTATCAAACAGATAAATTATAGATTTAAATTTCCTAGAGATGCCTAGGAGAGAATGTGAAAATATCTCTGGTAAGACGAACCAACAGATAGCTTCCCCTCCCCTTTGGAAATCAGGGAACAATCAACAAGTTGATTTAGACAATGTCATCACTTTGAAGAATTTCAGAGAAGTCTGATGGTTTCTGTTTGTTCAGGCACCATTTGGAAGTGCACAGATTAGGGACATCAAAAACTTTATCTGAGCATTTGAATGTGTTTGTGAAATCACTTATGTGTTATGCAGATGTTTCTCAGAGATCTGAATGGTGGCATTTTTTATCTTTGTCAGGTAGGCAGGTGCCATCTGATTAAGTAAGGAGCTCTTCCAGCCTGCCAGACACCTTTCCTTTGCCTTCTAAAGGCATATGAGAAAAGAAAACACCACTTCCTGTGATTAAGAGTCAGATGCAACCCAAAGAGTGTAATTACTTCCTGAGGCTGTTTTAGTAGTCACTACTATGACCAAGAGCTTATACATGAAGCTTCTCATTTACATTTCACAAGGAGAACCATTAAATTTTTAGAAGAATAAAGCTCAGTCATTCCACAGGAGGAAGCGTGTTCTCTTCAATTTGAGGTGGTCAGTGCGGATGTGGCATGGCACTCAAGACTAGAGACCCAACCCCCTTCCTATCTACTTTACTGCCATGGAAATCTTAGGTTCACATCATTGTCCAAATCTGTTGGTAATGCTCCTTCTTCCCAGCAGGAAAGAAGATGGAGAGGAAGACAGCATCCTCACTTCCCTAACTCCCCATAAAGAGACTTTCTGGAAGTTTCTTATGCAAATTCCCATCATAAATGGAGCCTATTGAGGCAAAATTTTGTCACATGGCTGTGTCTAGCTACAAAGTGGGATAGGAGAGAGAACACAGCCCTTACTCCAGATAAAACATAGGACCTCTGTTGCCAGGGCAAATTAGCTCTCTTCGCTTATTATCTTTCAGGATCCAGACCAAGGGGCATGTTCTTTGAGAGGATATCTGCGTCCATCCAGGCAGTCATAGGCCTTCTCCTGTTGCTATCACAGAACCTGTGCAGTTCTACCACAGCAACACCTGTTTGTTTATTTTTCATGGTCTCTCTCCCCATCTAGAGCAAAGTTCTTCAAGAGCAGACCACTTACTTTTACCTTGATGCTGGCTGGCATACATACCCCCAGCAATTCACTGTGCTGGTACATGGTAGAAACTTAAGGAACACAAAGGATGAGTAAATGAGGATACTTATCAGGGGAAAAAAATGGCAGTGTGGCTAATTATACAGTCCCAGGGGTAATACAGTCTTGATTAAAACCATGGAACTACCTCTAATTAACAATGTGACCATGGGCAGTTTGTGTAAGTTTTGGCTCGATTATTTATAAAGTTAGAAGGCATGCTGTTGTGAGAATTCAGAGAGTAAGTATATATGAAGTGTTTACTTCTTTGAGTATTGGATAGCAAATGATCAGTTAGCTTTTGTTCATGCCTGTCAGAGTAATTATTTTTGCTTGAAATCTATCAAGTCCAGAGATTCAAAGGAGGAGTTCTGGAGGAAGTAACCTGGGAGATAAGTCTGATTGATGGGCAGGGGTTAATTATACAAAAAAGATGGTAAGGAGGAGGACAAAATGGGGAGAGGTAACCAGATATACAATGGTCTCAGGGCAGGAAGGGATATGCTAGGAAAACTAGAAAATGCCAGTGTGGTCAGTGTAAAGAGGGAAACAGTATAAACTGAGACTGGATGTGAGGTGGGGTTAGAACACGCAGGGTTTTCCATACTATGAGCTTTATTCCAAGTACAGAGTGCAGTTACTGAGGGCTCTAGTCAGTGGACTGGGTTGTAACATGTAAAGATCCTTGCTTCAAACAAGGAGTGGGGTATTTCATCCGAGTATGACTTGGGTTCAAATCTGAGCTTGCCCCACACATCTGGGCAGGGAGAAGACTGAGGGACAGATTAGGCCAGGCTTGATATAATTTTAATATGCATAAATATTTAAAAGTTATAAAAGAAAATTAACAAAGTGTTAAACTATTGATCTTTTAGCATATTGGCCTATCAAATATAGATTCATAATTAATGTAAGTCAAATAAGCATCAAGGATAGTTGACTGCACTTGTTATTGTCCATGCCTTGGCATTTTATTGATGTGCTAGCAATGCCCCCCAAAATGATACAGGTAATCCACAATTTATTATGTGTGGTCGATCAAATTTATTTTTCTTGTCTTCAATAGTTATCATGAATTTATTCTATATAATTTGTATTCTGTTGAGAATAATGTTTTGAAGGATAAAAAACCAAATGCATTTTATTCATACCTAGACTATTTAAATGTGTTTAACAAAGATATATATTGAAGTAAGTGTAAATAAGGATATGCTATACATGCTTTTAAAATGTTATGTCTTCTAAAACATTTAAAATTAACTATTGAAGTCAGATGAATTAGTCAAGAGAGAGAAATGCATCCAAATTTGAAAGGAAGAAGTAAAATTATCTCTATTCACAGATGACATGATCTTATTGCAGAAAACACTAAAACCTCCAAAAAGCAGCTATTAGAACTAACAAATGAATTCAGTAAAGTTGAAAAGTATAAATCAACACACAAGAATTACCTGCATTTCTGCATACTAACAATGAGTATCTGAAAAGGAAATTAAGGAAAATATTCCAATTATCATATCATCAGGAAGAAAAAAGTACTTAGAAATAAACTTAACCAAGGAAGTTAAAGACTTGTGTGCTCAAAATGTTAAAATAGTTCTGGAAGAAATTAACAAAGATACAAATAAATGGAAAGACATCCTTCATTCACCAACTGAAGACTTAATACTGTTAAGATTTCAATTTTATCCAAAGAGATCTACAGAGTTAATAGCTTTCCTGTCCCAGTGGTGATCGGTTTTTTAAAAAATTTATTTATGTACTTATTTGTGTGTGCATGTGTTTGTGTGTGTGTATGTGTGTGTGTTACTAGGGACTGAACCAGGGCCTTCACATTGAGCTATATCCGTACCATGTATGTATGTATGTATGTATTACTTATCAAGATACAGTCTTGCTAATTTGCTAAGTTCCCTGACTGGGGTTGAATTTGAAACTCTCACCTCACTCTAATAGAGTACAAGGATTAGAGTCTGCTCCACAATGCCTGATTCCATCAGTGTATCTTTAGTAAAAGATAAACCCATCCTAAAATTCGTATGGCATCTCAACAAATTCCAAAGCAATCTTGAAAATGAATGAAGTAAGAGGTCTCACATTTTCTGGTTTCAAACCTTCTTGTAAAGGTATGGTGATCAAAATAGCATAGTGTTATTATAAAGACAGGCATAGAGATTAGTGGAGAAAGCCTAGAACTGCTCCACCCCAAATAATCTCACACATATTAAGTCAAATTTTTTGAAATGGATCCTGAGCATGATGGAGAAAAGATAGTTGTTTCAATTAAATGTTGAGTGAACTGGGTCTGCACGTACAAATGAATGAAGCTAGACTATTACAAAGTTGGAAATAAAGTTGCATCAGTAAAAACATTAACTCAAGCTAGACCTTCTCCTCTAACACAACAACAACAACCACAATGAATAAGCTGATTTGAAAAATGGGAAAATGACATGAATTGACAGTTTTCCAAAGAAGATATGCAAATAGTCGACAAGCACATGGAAATATGCTGTGTCCCACATCATTAGGGAAATGAAGATGAAAACAGCTCTGGAGACAAACGGTGGTGATGATCACGGACCACTCTGGGTGCACTGAGTGCCCCCACTTAAAAATGGTAAGTTGGGGTATTTACGTGTATTTTAAATTACTTTAATTTAATGAAAAAGTAATTTAACAATGAACTACTAGGTTAAGGAGATGTACAAATTATAATTAATGAACATCATGTTTTAAAATAAACTACTCAGATCAAGCACACATTTCTTACATTTGAAAATGTTAAATATTATTAATTTTATAAAATAAAACTTTTTATTTCTAGTATGATGTGTTCATCTAGTTGTCGATGTCAGTTACAAATGTTACCTTTCTGAAGTATAATGAATTAACATATTCAAATTTTTAAGGAATGAAAATTAGTTAATATAGCAAATATTAAATAATGTGAAATGCCTCCACGTACATCTGTTGGGAATACCAGACTAACTCATGAATACCCTTGGAACACAAGTGAGAATGTGATGAAAACTGAAAACATGGGAAATGACACCTCATTATGCAAGGTTCTATGACTGTCATGCTTTTGCTTTTGGAGAGGAAAGATTTGATAAGTTAATGAATTTGTCTTTTCTTCTTGAGTACCTTTGTTCCTCAAATCTGCTTCTAGCTATGAATCTAGAAGGAGCTACCTCAATGCATTGGATAAGGATTCACCAAGAAAATGTATGTAAGATGTTTAGCAGCATAATTGGCTCAGGTGTTAGTGACAGCACAGATGACAATTTGTATGATCATGGTCAGGTAGACTTCAAGACATATTTAGCTTGGGGAAATCTCTGGGCTAGGCTATCTGATTCTTAAAACTAAAACAAAAAATGTGCCAGGGCTTGACTTCTTCATCAAGATGCAAAGCATAGTTAAATGTTCTTTAAATCTGGGAAATAAAGCAAAACTTTGTAAGGTACCGCAAAACTTATAATGACAGAGTTAGTTGAGCAGACTCAGAATGATCGCTAGCAATATAAAAAAAAGTGAGCATTCATAGGATGTGCTCCAAATGTGTGAATGCTTATCTGTCCAACTTCAAGGCTCCTGGAGGCTCTCATTTCCAGGGGAAAGAAAAGTCTCTGCCTGGATTTGGTAACCAATGGATTGGAAGATGTGATCTGAGGAGAGCTGAGGTCGTCTGTCTTAACCTCATTAACAATCACCTCCCACTCTTCTTTTGGTTAATTGTGGAGCATCTAAGGGAGAGAAAAAAAATAAAAACAAACTTCAAAGGTAATTTCTTTCTGCTCCAAAAGCAGTCTGGGGTTTTCTGGTTTAATGGAGAATTGAGAAGTAAGCATGCATCATTAATTTATATGCAGCAGGCATTCTTCACTTTGAATGGCAATTAGTGATAACATTTCTATCTCATGTCATGATGAGATTTTTATGGTAATCATCACATAGCTGTAAATTAATCATTTGGGCACCATTAGAAAAGATGTATATTTCATGAGTCAGATATAGACATCAAGATGTGTTTGATATTTACTCAAGGTAAATGGGAAGCATCTCAAATGATTACGAGAGGAGCATACTGAGCAAGCAGGACTGTGTGGCAATGTAATGTATGCAGTGTAGACGCCTGAGAATTTTCAAGACAGTCTTAGTGTCATTAGTGTAATTATTGTGAGGAAGGTGGAACACTCCAGGGAACTCAAACTCCTCATCATTCACAGACACAGACAGACACACAGACACACACACATGCACGCATGCATGCACACACACACACACAGTCTCTCAAAAACTACATCTTAACAATATCAAGAGCAAAATCAGCAATTGACCTCCTTTCCTTTTAATCCTCTCCCTTTTCTGTTCCAGAATTCACCCTTTTCCTATTACACAATATTTAAATGGGTTTCTCTTCTCAATTTGCACTTAAATCTACTCAGCCAGATGAATCAGAAAAGCAACTTAACCCTAAAGTCAAATTGGAAAGCAGCTGCCTGCTTAGTAAACAGGCTACCAGTTGGATGATACAGCATTTCTTAGCAGATGAACAGGTCCTTTCACAACAGTTTATGGGAAAAAAGAGAATTGTATTTAAAAATGCCTGTTGCTATGGTCAGTCAATAACAGAGGCTGGGCTTCAAGGTCACCTAGTAGCCCTTAACAATTATAATGTTGAAGTAGAGTTGTCATGAGAAAAACAACCCCACAGACCTACTCTCCATATTTACTCTTCTATACTTGTTCTTTTTCCAACTCATATATATTCTTTGCACCTCTCCTACTATTAGTGTTACTGATAACCTCAGTCTCAATATCCCCTAAACTCGAAATCATTCACATTGTGCCCCCGACCCAGTCCCTCCAGTCAGGAAGCTATAATTTTTTATGTGATGATTTGTTCCCCTATTATTGTTATTATTATTATTATTATTATTATTATTTGGTCAGAGAAATAGACAACTTTGTGGGGATAGGTAAAGGGCTGGGGCCAGGTCCATTTCTTCAGAGTCTCTCTGAGGTAACTCTGGCTACTGGCAATTCCACCCTAAACATACCTGGGGGGAGAGAAAGGGTCTAGCCTTCCACTGAAATTAGGTTGATGTCATGACCCAGGAGGCAGTACAAGAGGGACAAAATGACAACCTTCCCCATAGACGGGAAGTGAAGACTAGAACACGATTGTGTGATAGTTTTTTCTCCTTTACAGTTGCCCTAAAGCTCAAAAAGTTTGAATAAGTACAGAACAGTTAGTAATGGACAGAGAAGAGAAATGGCACTTCCTCTGGGCTCTCAGCAGGGGAGGTGGAAGGGTGTTTCTGGGAGGGGCCCCATGTCCAGTACATGGGGCTCAGGAGTGAGGTTACTTTTTGCTATTCTTAAAGAAAGAGAAGAAATTGGGTCCCTTAGGACAAAAAAAGCCACTTCTTTGGGAGGAAATAAAGAGGTGACCAGGCTATTGCAAAGTTTTTAGAACTCAAGATAAAATTGAATAAAGGTTTCCTAATTTACAATGATTCAACTTAAGATTCTTTGACTTGACAATGGTACTAAAAGCAAGATGCATTCTGTAGAGATTGTATTTTAAACTTTGATTTTTGCCCCCCAGGCTGGTGTTCCATAGTATGATAGTCTTTCTCAGTGCTTGGCAGTGGTAGTGCATTAGTCACAAGCTCGTGAGGATAAATGACCAATACCTAGAAAGTACAGTGTTGCTAAGCTGTGGTATTTGATATCTTAAGTAGATTAAATGAATTTTTGACTTATATTTTTGACTTACAGTAAGTGAGTTTATTGGGATATAATCTTTTTTTTTCCTTCTGTTTTTGTAGTACTGTGATAAAACCCACAACCAACACACTGACCTGCATACCATCCCGTTTTTTTCTTTTGGAAATATTCCTTGAGACAAGGTCTTTCTAAGCTGCCAAATTGGCCAGAGTGGGCTCAAATGTGTTCCTCTTGCTCAGCCTCCCAGAGTATTGATATTACAGGCCTGGTTAGGTTTCCTGACCATAAATCCTGGTAGTGGGGCAGAATTAGCCCTAAATATGGCGATCACTTCATGTATAGAGTATGGTTAAAGAATCAGGGTGTGCTTTGTCAACCTACCAGGACTCAGAAAATTACTGTCTTTTGGATTTAATTGGAAGACACCATTTTTTTAAGCAGCATGATCGATATTAATGTCCAGAGATTTCCTTGTGTGTCTTGAGGGCCACTGTTGTAGAATACTTATGTGGGTCTCTGAGTGGTACCTTCCAAGATAAGTTTCCATTTGTGGTCCCTTGTCTCCCATTGTGAAAAGAGGATGGGAATGTTACCACCCGAAACACAATGGGCAGCTTCTGTTTTCCTGCTTAAGCCTTCTCCTCCTTGTTTATTTTTTTTTCCTTCTTAAATTGAATGAGAATTTTTGAACTTTTTCTTCTTAGTATTTAGAACTGTAAGTTTGTCTCTAATCAGCCATCTACCTGGATTCCACAAATTTTGATGTGGAAATATTTGTACTATTATTCAATTGTAACTGTTTTAATTTTCATCATGATTTTTCTTGTGTTTTATGGGTTATTTAGCAGTCGTTTATTAATTTTATTAGGTCATTCCTTATTTTCCAAATTTGGGGGATTTTTAAAAGTTGATTAATGGCAGTGTAGTCACAGAATATGCCAAATTTGTTGAGCCTTTTTTCTCTTTCTTTGTTGGGTGGGGTAATTTTGTGGTTTTGCATCTATATCTATTTGGGGGATTACCTTAGAAGACTCAGCATTCCCTTTTAACTCAGCAATATCTAAAGTTAGACAATATCTTTATTGTCTTTTAAGGCAATATAGGGACCTTAGAATAGTAATTCCAGTAGCTTCTTTTCTTACTATAGCCTAGACTTTCTTATTCTATTTAAATATCTTCCTTTAAGTATTTTCTTTCCATCTTGTTTTCTTTTACAATACAATACCATAGGATCAATATTGTCTAATCAGTCCATACTTGTTTAAAGGTTACCACCTTTTTAGCTATTAATTTCTAGGTTGAAATGGTCAGGACAATAAGCCAAGGTGAAAGTAACCAGCCCTAATCACCTCCTGAGACAGCATAAGGAAGAGGAAACATAGGAAGTCCCCTCACTGCTGAACAGCCCTGACAAAAGGCCCAGACATTTGATGGACAGGGGACTGAAGGGAGGGAGAAAGCAGCCAGAAGTAAACGGAACTGAGAGAGGAGAAAATGTCTTCCTTGTAAGTTAAGGAGGCCTCCTGGAGTCATCCAGGCTAAGCACACAGCTACACAATGAGCGTGGCTGGCCCAAAGCCTGGACTGCCATCCCCTAAACTCTCCCAGAAAATCACTTATTTCCAATAAGTACAAGAATATGCTTCAATAATTGCCTCTTAGTATGTTGGAGATATCCCACTATCTTCTGCTGCTATGAAGAGGTTAAGTAAAAGTCTAATTATTGGTCTTTTAAAAATAATCAATCAGACCCACATATGCAAGCATCAAACTGTCTCCTTGGTGAAGAACCTGAAAATGTAAATAAGATCCAAAAGCTACAGTAGAAACTGTGAAGGGGAAAGAAACTGCTCCAAGGGAAGAAACCACTGGGATGAGGGAAAGGAGAACAGAAAGAAAGAAGGAAGGGGAAAAATGTGTATGTATGTGCGAAGGCTAGCTGGGATAACTCTACTGCTGATTTATTCTGGTTTACTGAAAGGAACAGCTAATGCTTAACTTTCTTGACCAATTTTGCATGCTTATATCCGGTAATCTGAACAATTAATTAGAAGACAGCAATATGCAATATAACAACCATTGGTGAATTCCTA
>NDGN011150367.1:0-11959 GCA_002564285.1 Tympanoctomys barrerae | reverse complement strand
CACACACACACACGTAAAACATTGGCAGCAGGTACTTTTAATTTGCTGGAAAATATTTCTAAGAAGTCAAAAAGCTCCAGCTGAAATAGCGTGCCCTCCTATTGGCTAGTCAGGCCAGTTGAGGAACGTGATTGGTCCCTGATCCTAAGGACCGATAAGAACGGCTATAAAATCCCTGGGTGCAGCTCTTAGGCCCCCAGTTTGCAAAAGCCAGAGGTGCAAGAAGCAGAGACTGCAGCCACAGACACAGCAGGAACCGCCGAGTCCGCAGGAGCAGCAGCAGCAGCAGCCGCCCAGCAGCAGCCCGCATCAAATCCTCACCTACGCTCTCAGCACATCCAGATCCACGTCTTCACTCAAGCCGGGAGAGGGAAAGAGGAAAGGGGGGGAGGAAAAAAAAACCCAACAACTTAGCGGAAACTTCTCAGAGAATGCTCCAAAACTCAGCAGTGCTTCTGGTGCTGGTGATGAGTGCTTCTGCAACCCACGAGGCGGAGCAGAATGACTCTGTGAGCCCCAGGAAATCCCGAGTGGCAGCTCAGAACTCAGGTAAGCGCCGACCCGGGACCGGTTTCTCCCCGAAAGAGCTGTCCTCATTTGCCTCCCACTTTTGCAACTGTGTCTGTGACGGCTGATCTTGATAATAAATGTGCTTCGTGCCTGGTGGCAATAAACTGCTAGTGTAATCCAATAGCCTTAGGAAGTGGAGCTCCTTTGTTTAATAAACGGCATGCGACTACCGAAGAAGAAGAAGCCGGGCGATGTGCTGAGGGTATTTCATTGCATAAGCCTAGCCTGATTGCCTGAAATCTGGCACGTACCCTCTCGGGGGGAGGGGGCGGGGAACGCTTGAATGTTGGCATGCTTGAAAGCGCTCTCTATACTTTCCAGAAGCCGGTCTTAAGGTGAGACACGGCTGGTCTGATGCCGGCCCTCCCCCTTCCCCCTTAAGACCCTATAACTTGACGTCTCTGCCTCTTTAGAGAGCACACAGAGAAGCTCCCTTTTCAGTCTGACAAATCCAGGGTGGATACAGAGGAAACCCTACCCATCCCACCCCCCACACCCACCCTGCCTCTCTCCCTCCTTCCCAGCTCCCTCGTGCTCCATCCACTCCGCATGCAGCCCGATGGCCAGGAGCCCCTTGCAAAAGACCATTTGTGAAATGAAACAGCTGTTTCTTCCAGAGGAAGGTCTTACTTTCACCCTGACTCCCGGAGCAGTTGATTGTGTCTGCCCCTGGCCTCTCAAGGAAGAGGCACGAGGAAGCCTGCGTTGACACCTCTGCCCCTTGACTCCTCCCGCCCCACTCTCTCCCCTTCCATTCCTGTCCCCTCTTCCCCAACTGTCAGCAGAGAAGGGATCGGATCGCAGGTGTCAAAATGCTGCAGACCAGAGTTCCCCTTGGAAGAGCGCAGGTCCCTGCCTAAGGGAGGGGAGGGCTTTTGCCTTACTTCCTTTTGTACTTAGTTGCTATAGAGATGCCGTGATTCACAATTCGAGCTTGCCTAAAACAATAGCAGCCCTAATGCATATTAAAACTGCTTAAAGCAAAGTTATAATTTGAACCCGTGGAAATATATAATTAGGGAAATGACTTGTAATATCCCAGAGGCTGCGGGTGGTGGGAGGGGGTGGGGAAACCTAACTGAACCACGCTTTTGATCTCAGAGAAGAATCCTATGGTATGAGGGCTACAGATCATTTCTTGTCGAGCTGCCTGCCAGAACACCCCCCTTCTGTGGGAGAGAAATTACTTTTATGAGAGATCTTATCCAGAATGTAGAAAAGCTCATGCAAGTTCTTTGTGGTTTTCTTCCAGTCTTGCACAAGGGGTGCCTTGGCCTTGTTATTGCACACCTGTGTTTCTCTCTTTAAGAAAAAAAAAAAAAGCTTTAATATGACAGAGATTGTACATACCTCTAAGCAGGGGGTGGTGGGCATCAGTGGATCAGATTCCTTTCTGCCAGGATGACGGTAAGTTTAAAAACCCCAAATCAGAAGGGTCTCCTTCCAGATAGACTCCTGGTAAATTCTCTGGATGGCAATTCCATGCTTTTCACTCAGGAGTGTATTCTTTGGAAGCCAGACAGATTCCCTGCCCCACTCAGCTCCTACATTTGACCACTAGCCCCCGCCTGCTGCTGCTCCCTTGTGCCTTCGGTCACCAAACTATGAACTTCGATTCCCCAGAGGTGGAAACCACTGCGCCCTGCTCAGAGGCCAGCCTCCCTTGCCCAGTCAGAGGCCTGCAGTGCTGAGATGGAGAAAATGCCTCGCACAGGGAGAAGGCATCCCTCCGCCTCCTAGAGTTCAAGCTCTGAGCAGCAAGGGCCTGCCCATCCCCCTCTCTCCCCATCCTTCAGATGGGTGCCTCCAAGGTCCCTCAGGACAGACCTCTGGGCTAAGTTCCGCTGATCCTCTGTCCTTGAACTTTCTGTCTGCACCCACTGGATCCCACCCGGCACCTGTGTTTGACCAAGACTGAACGCTTGTCTCTTCCAGCTGAAGTGGTTCGCTGCCTCAACGGCGCTCTGCAGGTTGGCTGTGGGGCTTTCGCGTGCCTGGAAAACTCCACCTGTGACACAGATGGCATGTATGACATCTGCAAGTCCTTCTTGTACAGCGCTGCTAAATTTGACACTCAGGTAATAAGGCCTTGGCACGCCTCAGCTGCTCGTCATTAGCTAGAGTTGGACTCTTGATTAGGAAGCAGTTGAGGGAAGCAGCCTGCTTTCCAGCCTCCCTACATGAAATTTCCTTCTTTGGGTGCACGTGCACACACACACACACACACACACACACACACATTTGGGCCAGAGTCCCAACCTCCACTCCCAAGACTGGCAGGAGCTGTCAGAAGCTGGCCTGTGAGGGGAGGAGTAATGGATAGGAAAGCTTTTCCTCTTGAAAAGGAAATAAAAATGTTCTTCCAACAGAGAAGTTCTTGCTGCATGGTGTGGCATATTACCTTTGTGATCTGAATTATCAGATTCAGAAACAAGGGTGCAAAGTAGGATTATGACAATTTCCAAGCTAATCTCATATCCTTTCTCCAGAGCTCAGTTCTCAAGATAAGTCTAATGGGAAGGGAATTAAAAACAAAAATCATGGGGGGGGCAGGAGGTAAAATCATCTCATGGCGAGGACATGCACATGGCCATGGTAGGTGCCACATTGAGCCCCTTAGAGGTCCCCAGGTTGTATGCCCTGACCTCATTCACCAGGTCAAGCTAAAGTCTTGCCTCCCATCCGCCCTTCTCCTCCACAGGGAAAAGCCTTTGTCAAAGAAAGCTTGAAGTGCATCGCCAATGGGGTCACCTCCAAGGTCTTCCTCGCCATCCGGAGGTGCTCTACTTTCCAGAGGATGATTGCTGAGGTTCAGGAAGAGTGCTACAGCAAGCTGAACGTGTGCAGCATCGCCAAGCGCAACCCCGAGGCCATCACTGAGGTCGTGCAACTGCCCAATCGCTACTCCAACAGGTGCGATTGCAACCCCTTGGCTGCAGGCAGAGAAGGGGCGGGGGACGGCTGGCACAGCCAGTCTTGGAAGGAGGGTTAAATTGCCAGTCACACTCTTATTTTAGCTTGCAGCCTTCCCAGCTTTTGCAGGAAAATATGTTTGTGATTGGTAGTGACAGTTTAAGCAGCTTGGATTTTCCCCCCACTGTTAGAGAAAAAGTCTTTTCATGCTACCAGAAAGCTTCATCTGCAGCATCCTTGGGTGCATTTTCTTTGTTCATTTCTTGCCACAAGCCTGGAGGAAAAGGTGAACTTTCTGGAAACCACGTTTTAAGACATAAGATTCGGCTGAAACCATGACTGTGCAGTGGTATAATTGGCCATGACAAAGAAAAAAAAAATACTAGCTAAATGTCATAATGCAGAATTTCTGTAAATCTGGATTGTTTCAAACCAGTTCTCACCCCAATCAGATATTTTTCTGGCTAACTCAGAACAAGCTACCTTTATCTCCTAAATCTCAGATTTTCTTTGTGAAACACAAAAGGACTAGAGTGGAGCACTGGTAGACTGCCTTCCAGGTCTAATGTTATCCTATCCCTCCCACCCAAGACTGCCCAGGAAGAAGTTCTGGTGTCCACAGAGGTCCCATTCAAATCTTGGCTGATCTTGCTTGATCCAAAGCCACTGAACTTGCAGTTTCTGAGATCCATGTGTGCCTTGTTTCACTGCCTTTCCCAGCAAGGACTGAACTGATTCCCAAGAAGGCTGGCATCCTGGCCCTTGTGAGTGGGCAGGAAAGGTTTCCAGCAAAAACTAAAGGGGCTGGTAGGGCTGGCATGGAGGGCTGGCATGGGCAGGCAAACGCAAGCTACTGTGGTGCACCTTGCCCTAAAACTGAACCCCTGGTCCTGAAGTTCTGTGGTTCTTTGATGCTCTGCAAAATCTGCACATAGTCCTAAAGGTCAATTCCATGCTATTCTGATCTTCTGAGAGTTATCACAGGCTTACTTGATAAGTTTCATTGCCAGGCACCTGCACCTGCCTTCAGAATGGCTTAGGCGTGACTATCCATGCACACGTATACAATGGAAGACTGGAAAAGTGGGCTCTTACCTCACATAAAGGTTCAGGTCTCCAACGTAACAATTTCTGATTCACTCTTAACTATACATCATTGCACTTCAAAACTGCAAGTTCATTTATGCAAATCATTTACCTGGTGCATGGAAGGGCAACTCTATCATGATGTTCTAACCAATTTTCTCAGAACAAAGAAATTACCTCCACCCTCTCTCTCAAAAAGCTTGTCTCTGTTTAGCAACTCTGGCTTTAAAAATCACCCAGGAAGACTCTTATTGCATAGCAGGAGGGATGACCTGGCTAATTGTTAGAAACCCCCTTGACCACCAGGAAATGAAATGAAGGCTTGTTAATTAGACTATGGCTGAGGTTGAAGGGTGTGTTGCAGCACTGGGGGGAGGGGAGTGCCAACAAAGCCATTGTTACAAGTCTAGATCCTTAGGTATCCTATGACAAATATGATCTACACTATGGCCTGTGACCAATTTCCAGGCAAGATTGATCTTGCTATTTCAACTGGAATAATCTTTTCATAGTCTTCTATTATGAAGGGAGGTGTGCTATCCAAAGGAGGGTCCAAGGTTAGCCAGGCAATGCCATCCTCCCAAGGCCAAGTTCTTCCCCTCCCTACTCTTCCTTTTAGTATATGCCTTGTTTTTCAACACCCTTAGAAAACTGTCAAAAAGTTTTCCCATCTCCTCCTTCATCTTGTGGGATTCACATGTAATAGAAAATGTCAGTGGGGAAAAAGTATGGCCAGCTCTTAAAGGCCAGCATCTCTTGTGTAGCTCTTACCTTTCTCCAAGTATTTTACTTCAGCAGGCTAATATTATTCTTGTTCAGGACTGGAGAGATTTCCGGTTCCAGGCTGGGCTCGCCTTGCTCTATTTAAACTCCTCACCCTCCTAAAACATCCTGCGTTCCCAGCCTCTGTCCCACCATAGACACACGCTAAGTTGGTGCCAATTGGCAAGGAACTGCAAAAGGAAGTAGTTACAGGTTCATTCCACCTTCCTGTGACTTATCTCGCATGAGATTTGGGGCTAGGAGAATCCAAAAGCCTTTGACTGGCCCAGGAGGCAGAACAAGGGGATTTTCCATGACAGAAATTCACCTAAGCCAGAAAATACAGTTGGAGCGTCCCCCTGGCAAGCTGTACCTTTGGCCATAAGGAAGCAGGCAGAGTTGGTCAAGCAGGCAAGGCGGTGTGGAGCTTGGGAACCAACTAGGCCAACCCAGATCCAGAGTAGGAAAACTGACACAAGCATCCAACTCTCTAGGGCAAGGATAGGGAACAGGAAACAGAAGAATAATATTGATCAAGGGAAACAAAAGACTATTTATAAACTCTCACACAGAACGTTCCTAGGCAGTATGTGAATATTTGGGTAAGCATGGCTGAAACAGTAGCTATGGAGAATATCTGATCTTATTCTTCACCAAGATGAAAAAAAAAAAAAAACAGGATGAAATTTAATTTTCAAAATGGGACAAAACACGCTTGAAAAGTCCTTCCAGCCAAAGTGATCTGCCTAAGTGACCACTGACCATGCTGTGTCCCCTTCTGCTCACACAAAAGTGATCTTCTTAAATATTCCTAACTCCCCCTGCAAAGTGGGGCCTTACCCTGGGCTGCAGTATTTTTGGTTGAATTGTGAAGATAAACCCCTACTGAATCCTTGGAGGTATAGGGAGTCATAACTGAAGACAACGGGTATGTCGATTCACTGCCTCATTTTACTGATTAAAGAAGGAAGCTCAGAGCACAGACTGACCTACTGAAGGTCACACAGCTTGTGAGTAGCCGAACCAGGCCCAGAATTCATGTGGCCTTAAGCCAAGTTATTTTGATTTCAAAAATGGCAGCCAAAAAAGCCTGCAAGAAATATCCACAACCCAAAAATAGAGCACAAGCACAATTGAATATATATGGCCACCACTGTGGTCAGCAATTCAGTTCTTACACATTCTGTCCTACAGGAAAAGGCCTGTCTGCCCAATAGCTGTAGTAACTGTGAGGTACAACATGATGCTCAGTAAGCGACAGTGGCTAAGTCTACTCTTGCTAGAGGCACAACTTCTAAAAATAATCTCTTGCACTCAGTGACCTAGAGGAAAGATCAGTCTTGTGGACCAACACATTCCAGAGGTCAGTGCTATAGTCCATCCTTAATAAAGAGGAAAAGGTTTAGCTGTGTCAGTGGAAAGGCAACCTGACAAAGTTTTCAGCCTTTCAAGAGCTGCTAGAGGAGTTTTGGGCTACGTTAGATGTGGGGTGGAGGATCACTAAGAGCAGTCAGGTTGGCAAAGATGAGGATCAAGAAACACAGAAATTAAGTGACCTGGCTGAGACACCAGAGAAAGCAACGCTGAAGGGAAAAGTCCTCAGAGAAAGAAAGCAAACACTTTGACCAAGTGTGAACACAGGGAACTTATGGCCGTGAAGAGGCAATGTTAGCTAGTGAAGTTAATGTCTTTAAGGACAGTAACCTTCAGCAGCCAGAGAAGCACTTCCAATTCTTTCTAAGAAGAAAGAACTTCCTACTCTTTCTGTCTATTTCTAAGGAAGGATCATATTTTCCAGCCCATTTGAGGATTCATCTGGCATAAACGGAACTTTCTAGAAGTGGAGGAGTTCACGTCTAAGTTATAAAGTCCTTATTGGACACTGTCCTTTGGGAGTCACTTGCACTCTTAAATAGACACAGGGAACCCAGGTCCTGACAGAGCCCAGGAGTTAAGAGCTGCCTGGAGACCAATGCATCTGCAGATGTCTGAAGCTGTTGGTACAGAGTTGATCATTCTCAGTTTTTCCAAAACCACTTTTCTCCCCATTCCTCTGTCCAAGTGCTACTTGACTCATGTGCTTCATAATTCCAAAGGGCTGGAAAATGTTACTGTGTGCCAGAGAATCCCAGCTTCACTCACAGCTGGATATAATTGTCCCCAGAGGGAGGGGTACAGGATAGGAGTTTGTCGGCAACCCAGACACCACCTCTGTCATCTTCTTACCACAGAGGGGTCAGCGAGTGCTCGCCTCATTCTCCGCGTGCCACTCTATTTACTGTACATCCTTGAAAGGACCTCTCTGGGGGTTAAGTTATTCTGGAAAGATGTTTGATCCTGTGCTCCAGGAGGTGAGTTAAAAATAAATAGGTTTCTTTTCCTGGAAGATCCTGTGGCCCGAGAGTTCCTCTAGTTCCTCTGAGGAAAGGGTCTCCCCACATAAGTACAGCAGGTCACTATCATCAGGGCAGTTTCCTATTAGCCAACACAGAGCTAATGGGTTTTGACAACTGTCACCTCACAATGGAACAGATGCATCCCAACACACATTGGAAAGTACCAGAACTTTCCCCAGAGAGCATCACAAGACATTTATATGTTCTGGTTATTAGGTAGCTGAATCCTTTCTAAACCATAATGCTTTGCTGCATTATTTGGGATGTTTAAAAAAATTGTTCCAAAGACAAAAGTAGTTTTCAGGAGACACAAGGATTTTCTTCTTCTGAAGTCTGCCAGATCTATATGTACTTGTTCTTTAGCAAATCATTGTCATTGGGGAGAATAATTTTTTAAATTTAGATTTCCTCAGTGACCACATCAATTTATAAGTCTTCAGTGAGTAGTCATTTAACCTCACAACACTTACATGTGAGGGATACAATTAGGGCACAAGCTCTGCCTGTGACAACTCTTCAACCTGGTCAGACAAACAAATCTACCATCAGATGCTGGCTTTTGTGACAGAAACCAAGTATCTATAAGATGCCTAAATGAGAAGGAAGCGAGCAAAAGCCCAAGTAGTAGAAAACGTTCTCATGGAAGTATAGAAGCATAGACACTTAGGGACCATTCATGTTTCCTCTTAAATATCCTCACTGCCTAGCATTTGGCTTCTCACTACAACAGGCTTTTGGAGGAAATCTGAAAGTAGAGTCAGTCAATAGCCTTTACCAAGGCTAGGAGAATGTGTGGTAATGAAAAGCAATTTTGTGGAAAACTCCCTGAGGCACAAAAGACAGGGACTAAAAGTTCAGTCAGAAAATGTAGTCATCTGCACCAAGAAAGAAAACTGCCAAGAAGCATCAAGATAATTGTAAGGCCATGTGCAGTAATTCTTAATATCAGCATTGAGTGTTGGGCTCACCTTACTGCATTCAGTGCATTTGACAAGTCCCACTTCTGTCAGTGACCTACTGTATAATCTCCAGCTCTCCTTAGTTTTTTTCTCTACAAAAGGAGAGTTGAATCGATGACTGAATGGTCTCCATAGTACCATGTAGCCCACAAAATTGTCCTCTGGATCAGGGTGTCTATTTTAGAGGGTTTCTAAAACTTTTCAGACAACAAGTCAGCCTTTTCTTCAGAGTGTGATCTAAATCTTCTTAACTCTAAATATGAAGATAGATTTATCTTGTGTGGCCTGGTAAACACAGGGAACATGTCACTTAGGCTAAAAAGACACTGTTTGAGGTAGAAAGATAAAGCCGTCTTCAGCTGATTTGCTAGTTGTATTTGCATGGTTCAACCATCGGAAACTACTGTTGGCGGCATAAAGACCAGGAGAAAGCTCAGATCTTAGTGTGTTCGCATGAATGAGTGTCATGCACGCTCTCTTTCCCATCGCAGATACTACAACAGACTCGTCCGCAGCCTTCTGGAATGTGACGAAGACACTGTCAGCACAATCAGAGACAGCCTGATGGAGAAAATTGGGCCCAACATGGCCAGCCTCTTCTACATCCTGCAGACAGATCACTGCGCCCAAGCGCACCCACGAGCTGACTTCAGCAGGAGGCGCACTAGTGAGCCACAGAAGCTGAAAGTCCTCTTCAGGAACGTCCGAGGTGAGGGGGACTCTCCCTCCCACATCAAACGCACCTCTCACGAGAGTGCGTAACCAGGGAGAGGTATTGGCAACCTCACCAAACTAGTATCGTTTTAGGGGTGTTGATACACCAACTTTGAGTGTACTGTGCCTGGTTTGATTTTTTTAAAGTAGTTCCTATTTTCTATTCCCCTTAAAGAAAATTGCATGAAACTAGGCTTCTGTAGTCAATAGGCCAACATTCTCCAGTGGCAGCATTTCCATAAACAGAACACATGCAAACGTTCTGCCTGTCCTCGGGAGAACGTGCTCTCTGTCATCGCCTTCCTCCAGCGATGTCTTTCCCCAGCTCCCCTCTGACTACCCTCAAACACAAAACATTCATGTATCTTCCTAGTCATTGTAATTTGACAATGTGGAGCCCTTTAGAGTGGTTGCCCCAGTAGAGTTAGCGGATATGAATAACTTTATTTAAATGCATGTCGTAAATGCTCATAAAGATGTTAAATGGAATTCGTGTTATGAATCTGTGCTGGCCATGGACGAATATGAATGTCATGTTTGAATTCTTGATCTCTAATGAGCTAGTGTCTTATGGTCTTGATCCTCCAATGTCTAATTTCCTTTCTGACACATTTACCAAATTGCTCGAGCCTGGCTCTCCAACCAGACTTTGAGCCTGCATCTTCTTGCATCTAATGAAAAACAAAAAGCTAACATCTTTATGTACTGTAACTGCTCAGAGCTTTAAAAGTATCTTTAACAATTGTCTTAAAACCAGAGAATCTTAAGGTCTAACTGTGGAATATAAATAGCTGAAAACTAATGTACTGTACATAAATTCCAGAGGACTCTGCTTAACAAAGCAGTATATAATAACTTTATTGCATATAGATTTAGTTTTGTAACTTAGCTTTATTTTTCTTTTCCTGGGAATGGAATAATTATCTCACTTCCAGATATCCACATAAATGCTCCTTGTGGCCTTTTTTATAACTAAGGGGGTAGAAGTAGTTTTAACTTAACATCGAAACTTAAGATGGACCTATACAAGATAGGAAAAACCAACAGGTTTATCTAAAGGACCCCAGGTCAGATGTTAACCTCCCAGCCCACCTCAACCCAGGGGCTACACTTGACTTAGACTTATCCTGAACCAGCTCTGTCAAATCCAACTGTGAATTATAGGAACCCAAAAGAGCATCCCTTTGGGCTCAGACCACTTAGCGTGATAAGGCCAACTATACCTTGGGAAGTGGTGGTGCGTAGCTCGCCATCTTTCATCCGCTCCTGGCTCTCTGGCAGATGATGATGGGGTGGGAGATTGGCCACAAAATCAATCAGGGATGAGTCAGTGAGCCTTTGGGTCTTCAGTCCGGGGGACTTGGGGCTGAGGGAGCATAAGTAACCCTGGGCTGTCCAGCCTTAATAGATTCCTCTTACATTTTTGACCTGTAGCATGCTGCCTGCCAAAGTAGCCCTGGCAGCTGGACCATCTCTGTAGGATCGTTTAAAAAAAGAAAAAAAAAAGAAAAGAAAAAAAAAGAAAGAAAGAAAGAGGGAAAATGAGCTGGTGGTTTGATCATTCCTGCCGTGATGTTTACAAGATGGCAACCACCAAAGCCAAATGACTAACCTATCTATGAACAGCAGTCGTTTCTCAGGGTCACTGTCCTTAAACCCAACAGTCCCTTATGAGCGTCACTGCCCACCAAAGGTCAATGTTGAGAGAGGAAGAGGGAGGAGGGTTAGTTCTGCAGGGGCCACTCCAAACTCGCTTGGGTAGAAACTATTGGTGCTTGACTCTCACTAGGCTAAACTCAAGATTTGACCAAGTCGAGTGAGAAGGACCCTGGTGGGAGGAGGGATGGCACCTCTCCAGAAAAATGAAAAGCAATACAACTTTACCACGAAGCCTTTAAAACGTGCTGCTCAAGGAGCAAGATCAAGGGCAGCAGACCCAGCAGCTGCGGCAGTACAAACGCTGCTGCCTCTGTCCCCACATAGCCTCTAAGCGTGCTGACATCAGATTGTAAGGGCGTTTTTATACTCAGAACTGTCCCATCCCCAGGTCCCCAGACAAATGGACACTGCCTTAGCCTCTTGGAAATCAGGTAGAGCATACTCTAAGTTAGATACCCCCTCTCTCCCCCACGTCCCACCCCAGGCAAGGCTGACTTCTCTGAACCAGAAAAGCGAATCAAGTGTGTGTGTTGTGTCCATTTTGCAAACCCACTAACCCAGGACCCCAAAGTGACAAGTACTTCATGAGGATTCCTAGCAAAATTCTCTCTTATTTCAGTCCAGTAGATTGTCTCTGTCTCTTTTTCTTTTTGGCTATAACCTCTTCAAACCATGGTACCCCCTTTTCTCCCCCACAGTAATATTTATATATGTAGCTACAATACATATATCTACACACATGGAAAGAAGCAGTTCTCACGATGTTGCTAGTTTTTTGCTTCTCTTTCCCCTCCTCACTCCCTCCGACTCTTCCTTAAACTTCCAAAGCTTCGTCTTGTGTTTGCGGCACAGAGTGATTCGGGGCTGACCTAGACCAGTTGCATGACTCCTCTCTCTCTC
>NDGN011150308.1:0-12600 GCA_002564285.1 Tympanoctomys barrerae | reverse complement strand
TTTATTTATTTATTTTTGCTTCTGTCACTTGAGAATTTCCTTTTATTCCCCTCCAGGCCTAATGTTGACTTAATTTCTTTTTTTTATTTCATGTAGCACTGTTACTATTTTATCTCTTTATTAATACTACTTTCCTGATTGGCTGCATAGGAATCCAAATATTTATATATGTTAAAGTTCATTTCTTTAAAAAATTTTTTTCCTTATCTGTTTTCTTTGAATACATTTAGCCCTTGTTGAATCATTCGCTTCCTTACATCGCTGGAATCCTTGTTTTGGGTTCATATGTTTGAAGAAAGATAATTTGGTTAATTATTGTAGGCCATTTGGTGTGGGTTTCTTCAGAGGCTGTATAGTTCCATTTTCCTCTTTTCTTTAACTAGAGGGCTAACTCTAGACTATAGTTTTTCCAAGCATGTTGGATCCATCGTCATTATTGAAGAAGGAAGAGCTTTGCTTGGGCAAGGAGTGCTTTAATGGCTTTACCACTGGATGGAGCTGCCTTCTCTTTTAATTAGCTTCCTTGGTAGATGTGATGGTTTATTTTACCTTTCTGTATTTACTTCTAGGTTCTGACAATATTTTGGCACCTAAGTCTTCCTTAGATAAAGAAACAAGTTTGAGTTTTATCTTTGAGAGCTAGAATGCTACTTCATATACTTTGCATAAGAGAAGGCTGGGAGGGAGCCAGAGCTGCCTAGGCGGTTCAGTGATACTAAACACAGTGATGAGGGCTGTTGTCACCATGGTCCAGCCTTTCTTTTGGAAGTAGCTCCCTGAGCTAGCAGTTCTCCATGTCACCTTTCTAAAACTCATTCTTATTTCTGATGTTTTGGGATATAAGTCTTCCTAAGTGTTTCCCCATCATCTTGAAGTGTTCTGGGCCTCCTAGCTCTGCAGAGCTCTTAGGGCATCCTTTGTTAAAAGCTATTCCTTGTGTTTTTCAGTGGGACCTGCTTAGTGAGGAGGTAGCTGTGTGTACTCAGTCTGCCACCCTAAACTGGAAGTCCTCACCGTCCCTTACCAGTTTTAGAAACAAATCTTTAAACAGCATAAAGGAGCCAATGTGTTTTTATGTTTCTAAAAATAATTTAATGAGAACACAGAGATATGAGAGAAAGCTAATATACATGCACAACTTGATGAATTTTTTATGACATTAATAGATCCCTGTGGCTAGATGGAGAAATCAAACCCTGCCAGCACACCATTTTTGTCAAGGGAGAAACTTAAGATTTGTTCTGAAGGAAGATCAAGAAGCCCATGAGAAGATAAAAGCCTCTCTCAGCTTACGTTGATCCATTTTTAGGGTATTTTGTCATCAAGTAGAGGAAAGTACTTAGGTTGTTATTCAATTGCTTTGGCTTGGTGACTCATTCTACCTTTGAATGTTTAGGGTTTCTTTTAGGCTCCAACAGTATTGTGAAGTGTCCTCCAGGTATAAACACAAGTTTGAGTTTTATCCCTGAGGATTAAGAATGAAAATTGGGCATCACTGCAGTTCTTTTTTAGCACTGAACCATGCCTGTATGAACCTTTGCATGAGTTCTTAAGCACATTATTTTGTTTCACTTAATATATTTGCCTTGAAATTGGTCATTCTCACCAGAACAAGTTCCAGTGTGTCTTTTGACCTTTCACAAAGGTCAAAAGGTATAAAAGTTTGATTTTCCTACAATAGAAATTTTATTAATTTAGGAGTGTATTCGGGGTTTATATAAAGAAATATGATGGAAAATAATACAACAGACTTTTACCAATTTTTGTTGATATTATTTTTCTTTAGGGAGAAGTTTAAGATAATTTATTTTGACTACTTGAAGGGAAACAATGATGCACGTATAGATCTAGGTAGTTAATGTACTATAGGTTATTACTATAAAGTACAAGACCTTAGTCTCTTAGATGACCAGAAACCACAAATTTTATGTTGATTACATAGTGTCCTACTGAATAGACTTGAAGAG
This sequence comes from Tympanoctomys barrerae, assembly GCA_002564285.1. NCBI lineage: Eukaryota > Metazoa > Chordata > Mammalia > Rodentia > Octodontidae > Tympanoctomys > Tympanoctomys barrerae. The sequence continues at coordinate 10,633 of NDGN011150308.1, read as the reverse complement.
TAAATGAACAGACCTGGAGGAGGCTTCACAATACTGTTGGAGCCTACAAGAAACCCCAAACATTCAAAGGTAGAATGAGTCACCAAATCAAAACAATTGAACCTCCTGTCTTTCATCATTAAGGCATGAGAAGTTTGCGTACCTTAAAGCAACCCAGTAGAGCAAATGTGATGGTTATGAGCAAAGGGAGGAGCAGCAGAAATTCGTGGTTGAATAAAGGCTGGTCTACTGGATACAGCAGCATGGTAAGCAGGAGAAAGGGAAAAATGGATCCCAGTTCTTACCCATCCAAAAAGAGAAGCTAAAGTCCAAAAATTGCAGTTCCTATCATATTATCCCCTAGTTCAAACCCTAAATGTTTCTCCACGGTATCCTGAACCCACACAGCAGTGTCTTCTGATATTTAGGAAGATGAAAACCCCAACCTTACAATTAATACTAAAATGTTTCCAAGTGCTAAATTATTAATAAAAATTAAAAGTGAACAAGTGCCTTTATAAATTAGTGTGGTAGATTAAGTATTAGATCATTATGGTCATCAGCTTTCATTAAGGAGATGAAAATTAGAACTTATATTTCAGCAAGTATACTTGTACATATTAAAATGTCCAGCTAATTATGTGCCAAATGAAGATTTATGTGGCTGAACAGCAGGATGTGTCAGAACAGGAGAATTACAAAGAAGCATGAGTAGGCATGTATGTCACTTAGGAAGGACCCAACAAAAGCTTCCCTGACTAGTCAGAATGGGGCAGATCAAAACCTAGAGAGTGAATCAGAAAATAAAGAATGCTAGCCTGCATGACATGAATGTGTGTGGGTCTTAGACACAAATGACATTTAAGGGAAAGGTGCTACATTATGCTTTTACTTTAATATATGATCAATTTTAAGATATACAGCTACTTTCTCTTAATTCAGTGAATAGAAAGGTTTGTTCTAACAGTGTTTGTGGACAGGTTATCATGTCTGCATCTTGTGCAATGAATGACCGCTAGGACAACAGTATGGAATGTATTGAATTTGTTGAAGCTGTCCTACTGATCGGTTTTGGGGATGTCTCGTTGCTATTTGTTTCTCAATAAAATTATTTTTAAAAAGAAATCAAAGAAAGAAGAAAAAGAAGTATGGAGAAAAAGACAGCCTTTTGAACAGCCCACGTTCTGACAAGGTGCACTAAGCCAAATTGCTGAACTCATTATCATAACGTGGAGGCCTAAGGTGATAAGAGACAAAGAAGAGATGGCTCGAGCATGTGAGTTCTAAGCAAGGGCAGCTCCTGGGAGCCTCTGGAAGCAAGGATAAAGATGCCTGCAGGCCCCAACCACAACTTTGACTAGAACCTTCTCAAACAATGCTCAAAATGTAAATTACGATGTTTCGTTTTCTCAGTGTGTTATTCTCTATCAATGTCTCTTTTAGACTTTGGTAAAGTTAAAAAAATAAGAGAATTCAGTATTGTCAAAACAAAATAAAAATTAAAAGTTCTATATTTATCTGCACCACACAGTTGGTATTTAAATTCTGTACATACGGGTAAGTCTTTTTAATACATTATTTATATAACAGTGCATCATTGCTTGGGCACTGTTTTTCTGATGCTAGTGTAAAAGGCTCCAAACATATATACACACATGAATAATGTTGTTACTAGAAACAAAGAGAATGTTACACAATGACAAAACCTCAACCTACGAAGCAAACAAGGGATGAAACAAACATAAATTACCTATCTTCTATGAAATGTAACATACATTTAAAAAGGCTCTTGTTCAAAATGTAATATTTCCATCTTCTTTCTTTCCCTCTGTTCCAAGTTGAAAAGAATTGATTATCAACATGAACTAGTTTATCCACACCTTAAAGAATGAAGAAGAAACCCTAATATAGCCTTAAAATTACTGATAGGACATAAAAGGATTGAGTGAAATCCTTTGGAGGACATTATTCATCTCTAAAGTCTTGATAATTTGATGCTTTTTATGTGTATGATTTGTGTGTTAGTTGTACTAATTACATATCATGTTTAGAAAAATACTTTTGCGTTGAGCACTGTAAATGTCAGTCTCATTAGCTATCATTATGACCTGTCAAAGGAAGCTGCTCCCCATGAGTGATCATTTCTCCTTCTATTTCTGTGGCTGCATACAAATGTAAAATTGTTTTTAGCATTCTTATTTTTAATGCCAGTAACCCTTTTTCTTTCCTTCAAGGTGTTTTCAAACTAGTCTCTAAACTTGAAAAAAGAAAATCGACCTGGCCATAAGTGACCAGCTTGAACTAATTCCACTTAATTTGTGTGCATAAGAGTGACCTCATGAAAGGACCCCCTCTTGGGGCAACTAAAGTCTACTAATGCTGGCTAACGTTCTTCTTTTAAGTTCAAAATCTATACCAGCTCATGCAAGTTCAAGCCATGATTTTGTCATGGCTTAAACTCCTACTATCTTTCTTTTAACGGTAATCTTCTTATATAATGTAGGGAACAAAATAACAAATGGATTTTGAAATTTAAAGTTTGGCAATAAGACTTCTTGATCAGGGGAATTGCAGTCAAAATTAACTTTTTAATTTTTTTACCACTATTTTTCTTATTAGAGAAGTTGATACAAATTTTGAGAAATTATAATTTATTTGTTTTAAGCATCATTATTTAATTTTTCCAAAAAATCTATCTTTGGTATTTTTAAGATAATTATATACATTAAATTTCATGTTTGCATGCTCTCATAGCTTTAATTTTTAATTTAAGTATCATAACAAATTAATCCTAAGCAAACAGGTTTTTAGTACTAAAACATTGGCTTGTTGTCTTATAATAGATACCTTTATTACTGTCATCAGTCATTCTTTACAGTACAGAACTCCACCTCCTGTTGAGTTTTTGGTGGCATGATAGAATCTACGTAACTATCTTACAGCAGAGTCAAAAAAGATTTCAACTTCTCCTTACAATATATTTTAATGTTTCTTTGAAGCTGAAGACCAGTTGAATAGATTCTGGTTAACATAAAATGTGATGCTATAAAAATAAGCTCCTTGAATTTTCATTATCCAACTTACATAATACATAATATGAGAAATGCAGAAATACAGAAATACATTTGTAAAAGGATCTTCTTTTGCAATCTATTATGTTTCCACACACATCTGTAGCAGTATCCTATGCTTGGTATCATAGAAGTATTATATCATGTTAGTTTTATGTAAAGTTTTGAAAAATAGTCCCTTGAATTGTATGTAATTTTTTTAGATCCACAAATTCCTTTACTAACTCATATATTTGTATTACAGAAATCTGCAAGTCTAATAATTATTATTTAAAATATTTAAAAAATATTTTAGCTGACATAATTATTATACATATTTTTTGTATTATGGTGTAATGTTTCAATTTACATACCATAAACAGATTAGGGTAATTATAACTATCACCTCAAAAAGTTATCATTTCTTTGAGTTGAATGCGTTCAAAAGCTTCTCTATTTGTAAGGCTCCAGTGAAAAAGTAATCTTCCTGTGTTGTTGGTGGGAATATAAACTAGCACAACTGTTATGGAAATCAGTACACAGATTTCTCAAAGAACTAGAATCAGAAATTCTGTAAGATTTAACTATTCCCTAAAGAATTCTTTAGGGAATCTTCCCTAATGAATTGAAGGATTCATACTTCAATATTATATGAATACAGTGCTCTTGGTAGCTGAGTTCATCGCAGCTAAAACCCTGGAAGCAGCCTGTATGTCCATTCTCAGACAAATGAATAAAGAAAATACAGTATCTATACACAAAAATGAAATACTATTTGTCAATAAAGATGAACACTCAAAACATCTGTAGGAAAATGGATGTACCTGTAAAAAATGATGGATGAAATAAATCAGACACACAAGCTTAAATCCCATATGGTAGCTCCCATTTGATAATGGATTCATCAGAAATAATTCATAGAAAGAGACAAAGGGATGAATCTCTAGCAAATGCAAAAGATTCCAAGACAGTAAAAATGAGAGAGACTTTTTGTTGTAGATTGGCATCATCTATTTTTACTATGTAGGCTGGGGCATATATATCTTCAACATTCCAAATACTTTATATTTTTTTCTGTCATGATGCTCTCTTTATGGAATGATTTAAAAAATATTCTCTGATATTTAGATAAAATCAAGTAATTATTAGTACTTTGCTTAAGAATTTGTGATATTTTAGTATTGACACCCTGAACACCTTGTAGACCTTTCCCTAAAATTAAAATAAATAAATAAAAAAGAACTTGTGACATTTTGAAATAATGATGCATGATAAACTTAAATTTGTATAGATGAATTTCTTTCCACAACCAAAAATAACAATTGCTACACTATATTAGTTGGGTTATAGGCTTATATGCACCATAATGCCCAATTTATATCTACATAATACTTGTGATTTATTATTATTCATGATTGTTAGCTATTATATGAAGATTTGTAACATAATGACTAACATAAATGTATATTTAAATCAATAGCTCAGAAATACTATTCAAGCATAGCAAACGACAGATGATAGAAACTAAAACAGGAAACATTCTATTTACCCAATGGATTCAAACCCCAACAGAGAATATTTTTTGAAAAATGAGATATTTGCTAATCAATATATCAGTCCAAACAATCACATATTAAGAAATGCAGCCTATTTTAGATGTTGTTAGATCAACTAAGTTTTTAAATTATCCAATTCTATTTTTATAAGCTAAAGCAGATTGACATACATTGATCATATGAGAACAAGTCCTTCATCTTTAAAAAAAATGCACAATGAAATAGAAATTGCAGGTTTTTGGAGTCAGTCAAATGTAATCAGAGAAGTAAAGGTGTCTGTGATGTAACTGCTGTTTCCTCAGATGTGGTACCTTACACAGTGCAAACGTCAACCCTCATACACGGCATCTTCGTCCCAGCTCCCCACAGAACTCTGTCAGCACTGAGCTTTCCCAGCATGCATGGCAAGTGAGCTAAGTCTTACCTCTGTAAAGCTTTCTTCACCCTTGTGATGGGGCCAAAGAGACTCCATTTTAAAAGAGGGTCGCTTAAGTTCACTTAACCTATAGATAAACTCACTCCCTCACCTTCTCCTGTGTAGCTAGCCATAAACCCATTTAGAGAAAACCAGGATCATAAAATAGGAACAAATAGAACAACTTGGGGAATAAGGTAAACATTAAACTAAAATGCCCCAAGACAGAGAGATTGTCAACAATGTCTGGGAAATGTAAACTTTCTGGCAATTATGTGACATTCTTGTAAAACTTTTGAAAATGAGATAATGTGGTTACTAGGGAAACCAGAAAAATACATAACCTGAAAACAAAGCTTAGGCAGGTACTGAGGATTTTGGGAGTCCTGCCCAGTCAGTTGCAAGCTTGCAATAAAGTCAGGGCGTCAGTCAGTTGCAAGCTTGCAATGAAGCTTCCCAGTTCCTCTGCTCTTGGTTTCTTTTTATGAGGGTTTATCTTTGCTCCCTGTCAACTGCTGCTACACTGGAATATTAATTGTGTGACTGAATAAGATACAATTCTTGCCAGTAAATTGCACTGGTGGCTATGTCTATGCAATCTTACTTTGGACACGCAAAGATTGGCAAGTATTATTTTTGTCATTTTAGCTTGAAAAGTTGAAAGATTTTTGTCTATTTTGAGGACAATCCCCTTTTTTGAGCAGATTAATGTTAGGAGGAGTTTGGCTGCCACTTGAGTTCCATATGTTATGGAAACCAAGATTCAAATACTAACCACACTACCCTTGGTCACTAGATGGACTTCAATAATCTGCAGTAGAGGTTAAGGGTACGAACATATGGAAAGATGTCAGAGGGCTGGAGCTGAACAAGGGTGCTGAATAGAAGAAAATGAATCCACAGGGAACAGAATTAGCCAGGTAAACTTTCTAACAATGTAACAATGTGTTCAGTATATATTTGTTGAATACAATTTGTTGAATATATATTGCTCAAGTGAGATATGCTTTATACATATATAAAAATGTGTATACATATATATATGCACAATGAGAAATATAAAGCAAGAAGGTGTTATTTATTACATGAATTTATGGCACACCAGTCTAAGGGGGAAAATGGCTAGGTATCAGACCTACAGCTCCAATTCTGGACTGCTCATGAAATCTCTAGCAATGTAATCCGCCTTGCTCTGGAACTGCTGACTCATAGGTCTACTTGGCACCAAAGGGTCCTGTATAATTTTTAAGCTACATAGGTGGTACTGACTCACACCCAGTTGATCCCAGTATGATTCTCCTGGCTCTTCTTCTGAGGCACAGAGGAAGCCTACCTTTAAAAGCTGCCAATTGAAAAATTAACCAATACTGCTATGTGTGTTGCATTGTCAGGAGCATGGCAGGCGTTACAAACAAAATGGGATTCAGTTTATAAGGAGTTTTAGCATCCAATGGGGCGAAAAAAGATAACATGGAAAGAGCAGCCTTGGGCCTAAGTTGTCACTCTATTTGTCATCTTCACAAGAAATCTGAAATGTTTCTCCATGCCTTGATTTTTTTATTCTGTGTCCAAGGTCCTTGCACGGGCTTCCTAGTTGACATTCAGAGATATAGGAGCCAGTTGATTACTATTTCCTAGTTAAGGAAATTAAACACAATTATTCTTATGGGAAAGGTAGGAATACTTCTTGTCTTGCTGCAATATAGAGTTGAATTTTAGAATTTAAGATTTCATTGAACTTTAACATACCCTCTTTCCATTACTGTTGTGGATATATTCTCTACATTTATTTTAAAATATAGAAGTGCTGCTTTCTGAGTTGATCTATAATTTATAAGGACATAATTATAATTACAAATATAGTTTTATTATTCATCATGTTACAATGATAGCTAATCCTGTTATCCTCATGTTAGAATGGTAGCTTCATGCTGATGATAATTTTTCTGTTTTTCTACAACTGATTTATCACTTGACTGAGCCAACTTTCCTTTGTTCCATTGTTCCACTTTTTCTGTACCTCCTACATCACAGAGGGTGTTAATGGAATATGTTACTCAAGTTTTCATTTACATGCTTATAATATGCCATTCTTTATAATCACCATCATAAAAATCCTAATGTATATGCCTCTATCTCTCTGTCTGTCTATCTATCTATCTATCTATCTATCTATCTATCTATCTATCTCTATCTTCCTCCCTATCTATTTATCTCTATCTTGGTCACTGAACTGATGAAACAATTTATTCTAAGCACTACTGAAAGTTGTAGCCTATAGTGACAAGATAGTAAAAATGCATGTGATAAGCATACCTTTGTAAGATGTTTTCAGATGGGTGAAAATGTTGAAAATTTTTTGTTTTTGTGCAATGATTAATAAATAGGATTGTTTTCATTGCTTTCAGATTTTTATAGAATAATTTAAAATATAATTGGAGAAAATATTGGACTAAACATGAGCCCTTGTTCTTTATGTGAGGAGTGTGTAGTATAGTTTCTTTCAGTAGAAAATTTCACATCTCATTGCTATTTGTTTATCAATAAAATTATGGCAAAAAAAGAAAATTTCACTTAGTCTGTATCTTTTACTAAGGTTAAATGATAAATTTCTCAAATAATGTTGGGTTACACCTTAAATTTATTTTCTTATTGTCTGTTCGGGGATGATTGTACCTACTTAGCAAACTTAAGAGAGTGGAACTATCTAATTCGTTTCTCCCCACTAATTTAAAGGCAACAGCCATGATATGATAAAGAGTTTAATTCCTTCCAGTTAAGATAAAAGAGCAGTATGTATGATAGTCAGGATCCAACCTGGGTCCATAAATGCCAACACTAGAGCAAGTATGTACAAGGTATAAGCTACAAAAATATACTGACTGTTTAAATTTTTAAAAAATTATTATAGTAAATGATGCATTTCCATACACTCCCCCCCAATAGTCTCCTTTGCTTCAAATACACTTATCCTATCACTCTTGCCACTTTCTGAAGCAGTTCTGGAGTCCCTCTTTCATGAGTATCTTTAGTTGCACTACTATGGCTGTCTCCATGTCCTTAATCAACTTAAAATGTGTGCCTTACTTGGTCATTTTGACTATAAGGAAGAGCTAGAAGTTGTACCATCAGAGACTCACTGAATGACTGGATGAGGAGACACTAGAATGTTTTTGTTTGATAGAAATTGCTGTATACATTTTGATCCATGGAAGTCATCTAGGTAGCCATGACCGTCAGAGTAGGGAGACATACAGAGTGTAGACGCTGCTTTGCAGTGGAGCGCTCAAAGCCACAGAAACAAAATACACATCCCGCGGGTGCTTTTTAGTATTAGCTACATTATTTTAAAGATAACTTCTCTGAGCACCAGTTTCTTCACTATTATGAACATCACATGCGTAGTAAAATACCTACGTAATAATGTTTACTTAGCAATGGTGTTGAATTAATTTCAGAATTATGCAGTTGTGGAAGTGATACATTTAGAAAATCACCAATAATTTCGTGATTCTTTGGTTAGAGTCTATTTTTGGAGTTTATTGTGACTAATGCTCTCAGGGCAAATGGTGCTACTAATTTGTTATCTAATCAGAATTCTCCAGCCAGTGAGATAACTCAGATGACTAAGTGGACTAAGTGGCTGCTTAGTCAAGCACAGGGACCCCGGCACCAGCTGCCCTGCTGGCCCTGTCCCTGGGCACCCTGAGCAGGCCACTGAGACTGGGCATGGTGGAGCATGCCTGTAATCCCAGAACTGGTGAAGCTGAAACAGGAGGATCACTGCTGAGTTGAGCTGTGTAGTGAGACCCTGTATCAAATACATTAAAAAAAAACCAAAACCTCTCATTAACACTACCCATTTGAATTCATAGCATTTCAAAGAAAAAATTCGGTGTAGGTTTCATATTCTGGAAAATATTTACCTCCTATATTTTAGGAAATAATCAGATACAAAAATAAATGTACTGCATTTCAGAACCAAAAAATTGAGTTTGTCATTAGAGGAAGACCTAGTCAGGTTTTGAAACTTGCCCCAACTCCCACAGTGAAGCAATTCTTTTCTTTCCTTGATAATCGTAGAAGATAAAAGTTCAAGTGAACAGCATTCCCAGCAGGAGGATTAAAGAGCTCTCTTTCCTATTCCTTTTCTTTTTCTCTTTTAATGGTTCTTCATTGAGTTTTTATGGACTAGAAAATAAACTTTTGGTTTTACAATTAAAAGCACATCCGCATACTGAGTCAAAAGGATGATCAGTCAACCAGAAGATTTGAACCTTGTTCCCTCTGTTGAGTTGCTGGCAACTGGAAACATTGAGCCAGATCAACAATCCAGAGAGGGAACAAACAGCAGGGAACAGTGTGTCCCCTCTTGGTAACTATCTGAGCATGCGTGTGCGTATGGCAAACACCACTTCTTATCACTCAAATTGTTGGTGATCCTAGGTAGCCTGTGTATGGATAGGTATCCTTTTTTTGCTACTGCATATTTTCTGTAAAATACATTTCTCTATAATCTTGAACCACAGCACTTCTGAGAGAGGGACAGAGAGGCTCATCCTGAACATTTTGTAGAAGTAAAAGCCAAGGAGTACGCAGAGGGAAAATGTCTTTCTGAGGAGATATTCCAGACACCCATTATTCAGAACTCAAATTCATGGAGAATGACATGCACTTTTAGAATTATACTCAGTTAATTATATTTCTTTACCAAAAAAGAGATTCAATGTAGAACTTACTTATGGCAATGGTTAGTTAATGGTAAGTTAGTGGTTAATGGTTAGTTAGTAAATGATGCCAATTTATTTTCTTCTCCATAATCTATCTATCTATCTATCTATCTATCTATCTATCTATCTATCTATAGTTTTACAAAGGAAGGGTAAGCTTTTATTTTAAAATAGTAGAAATTAATATAAGTATGAATGTAATTGGCCATGAAGTTCTTCTTAAAAATAATTTTAGAGGGGCTGGGGAGATGGCTCAGTAGGATAAGCGCTCCCCTGGCAAGCGAAGGGCCTGAGTTCAATCCCCGGTTCCATCAAAAAAAAAAAATTTTAGATATGCAGTGAAAATTAAATGCTTATACATATACAATTTATAAATATCAAATGTTATACCTCTTTCCAAGTTGTTAGGTATTTAGATCCAACAACTTGGGCAGTAAGTACAAGTGAGTTCTGTAATAGAAAGTTTGGATGACTCAAATTCTATTAAGTGTGGCTGAAATAGGTGGCTCTAGAAAGCTAATCTAAATAACTTAAAATAAACTTTTAATAGAAAATAGAATACATAGCAAAGGCATAGGAAACTATCCATGTTTTTTTTTTCACTAAATGATAATTACTATATAGATATTGGGTTATTTTCTTCTAATCTTCAGTTCTCGAAATCATGATTTATTTGTAATTTCACATTTTGATCATTTCTTTTCCCCAGTAAACAATGATTTGCCCTCACTATATTCACACATATCTCAAGACAAAGAATGTTTAAATGCTCTCCTTTTAAGCACAAAGCACTATATATATATATATATATATATATATATATATAATATATTTTAGGATCCAGGGATTGAACTCAGGCCCTTGCGCTTGCCAGGGAAGCACTTAGTCCACTGAGCCATCTCC
>NDGN011150248.1:0-13614 GCA_002564285.1 Tympanoctomys barrerae | reverse complement strand
TTTTTTTTGTATTTTAGGGAAGGGTCTACAGGATGTTCAGGGTCTCTTTACTAGATCAGACTCATAGTGATCTGTCTGTTTACAGGCTCCCAAGAGCTGGGATTATAGGCACATGCCACCACGCCCAGTCTCCCTTCTGGATCTTATTACTCTTTCAGTTTCTTATACTAGGGAGACAATATGATGTATGCACATGTGAGTCTGATTTATTCCACTTATAAGTATGGTCTCTAGTTATATCCCTTTTTCTATTTATATAACCTACAGAAAATTAGTAAGCTGTCCAATCCCCATTGTATTCTTTAGAATTGCTCATGATAAATTTAGGACTAGACCCAAACTTCATGTTTATACTAAGTAACTAAGATTCCTTAACTAGGGGAATCAGGAACAAACGCTGACACAAAGTCCATAAAGTAGGCTCAGACAATCAGATTCCACCTCTCAAGAACTTATGCTCAGAGATAAGAGCACTACCAATCAGTATTAGTCCCTGGAGCTATAGGGTCAAGTAGACTTGCAGCTGCAGATGATTCCATGGCAAGCATAAGCTATTTGCAAAGTTCCAGGACAGTTAAGAACTGTTGTAACCTGCGAAATGGAGAGAAAGGAACAGCTGAGCCAAAAAAACCAAACAGGAGAGATCTCACTTTATGCTTCACAGATAAAATGTATACAATCACGTAAAAATGATCTAATTTTCCAATAACAGATCCACTGCCCTAACTGAATCTGTTCATAAGATCCTTCTTCTAATTACAAAGGAAAAATTATCTTTCCCTCTCTAAGGAAAACTGCCCTGTGGGTCACTGATCCCAACACCTTAGTTTCTCAAGAACTTCTTTCTTGCAATTAGCCTCTTCCTTCGATCCTCCCTGCGTGCTTTCTACTGGATCATTCACACGGTGTCAAATACACCTTCGTGTTATCCTTCCTCAAAGTCAGTTCTGCCAATCAGCCTTCCTCCGTCTCTGTTCTTCAAAGGGGTTGACGGTTTCCTTGTTCTCCATTTCCCCCAGTGCTTCGCTGAAACAGCTCTAATTAAAATCTCAAATGATCAAAAATGTCCTCACCTTATTTGACCTGCAAGCAGCATGTTATAGGGTTGATAATACTGCTTGAAACAGTGCTGTTGTAGCTTTATAATGACAGGCTCCTTACTCCTTTTATAAGTGCTCTTATCCTTTTTGCTGCTTTTCCTTCTACAGCATTCAGCCTTGGACTCTTCTGATTTCTACTTGTCTTCTTCCTACAGTATCTTCTGATCCCCTGGCTTTGGAAAATGTAAACACATTCTTGTAACTCAATCAGGAAGCCTCATTTTTAATTTGTCCCAGAATTACACATTCAAATACAAAGCTCCCTATTCAACATCTTCCCATGGCTATTTAATATTTATTTCAACTTTATCTTAGCCAAAGAAAAGCTTTGATTCTCCAACCCACACTTTCTAGTCTACATTGAACAAATCATGCCAATATCTACTCAGATCTAAAATCCTACAGGCCACCCTTTTTTTGCTAACTTCCCTTCAGATTCCATGGCTAATCCATCAGCAAGTGCCATGAATTCTACTTTCTATACTGATCTTAAATCTGACCACCCTTCATGACTTCATCTTCTCTCACTAAGTTGCTGTCAGTCTTCAGCCAAGAGTGCATTCTAAACAAAGCAGTTACTATCCATCTTGTTACTACCTTTTAATGAAATTTCCAAATTAAAATAACTAATGTCTTCGAAAGATCTTGGAAGTCCTTTAACGATCGGTACTTACTGCTTTGTCATTCTTTCCCCTTGCTCAGCACACTTCTTGCACTTGAACCACAACAGCCCTATTTTCCAACTTTTGTACATGTCGTTTAAAGTTCAGTTTTGTGTCCCACCATTACTCTTACTCCTTCTAATGGGAAGTGTTTTCCCCATATCTTCATCGTCCGATTTCTTCTCACATTTAAATTCCACCCCTTTAAAGAAACCCTTCTTGATTTCCTCAGCCAAAGGAAAACCCTTGCCCCGCCCCTATCACATTTCCTTTTTTTATTTCCTTTATAGCACTTGTTGGTCTTTAAAATTATTCCATAAATTCATTTGCATATTTATTGTCTGAATTCTGCCCCTGCAGTGTCAGTTCTTGGAGGCCATGACTTTGAGGTTTTTCATTTCCTAATAGGTGATCTGTAATAGGGCCTGTAATTTCCTAATAGGAATTCATCTAATTCCTATTAGCTTTGTAAATATTTATTGAGTTATTGACTACAGGCCCTTTGAAAAATCTTGTATTTCAATTCCTTTTAGGCTTAGTGGTACATCATTCCTTGTCCTTGAATATATGATGCTAAATTTTATATTTTAATAATTCCCTTGAACTTGTCTCAGTCTTGAGTTTATACTCTTTGCTGCCAGAAAGCCTTGATAAAATTGTTTAAATGATGCTAATCTTGAATTTGAACATTAATCAAGACCATGAAATTCAAGGTAAATATGAAAAACAATTTCCATGCTAGTTCCCTGTTTGCCTACCCCGAGCTTGGTTTTCCTGATGCAGGCTTAAAAACTGACTTTATGCCACTTAAATTATTGTAGGTACTTGAATTCAGTGAAATAACTCAATATAGTCAAAAGTGCAAAAAAGTAGCAGGTTATCAGCAGAACTCTCAGTTGTCAGAAGTTGTTGGCTTGAGCCTTTTACAGCTCAACATATTAATATGGCATTACTTTTTATATCTCATGATTATACTTTTCTGCCTGATGGTTAAGACCAAGTTAAAGAAAGCCCTATATTACTAAAAATATAACTTTTGTATCAACAAGTTCAGTCAAATCCCCTCAGGGTTTACCCTGAAACAATATACATCACTTTGTAGATCCATCTCTGACAAAGCAAAACAAAAAAGGAGGATATAAATAAAGGACCATATTGTAGTGGGAAAAACAAACAAACAACAAAAAATACATATATATGCACAAAATAGTTAGGATAGACATACAACTACTTTCTCTTAGTTCAATGAGAAGAAAGGTTTCTACTAATATTGTTTAGACAAGATATCCTATCTGCATCTTGTCCTCTGAATAACCACTACAAAGACAACAATATGCAATGTATTAATTGTTGTAACTGTTCTACTATCTCAATGTTATTTTATTTTCTCATTAAAATGAATTAAAAAGTTAAAAAATAAATAAATTTAGATTCTATCTGCAGAGTTAAAAATGTGATTGTCATAGGTCTCCCTGCTTTCCACTGTTATAATAACCTGAATATGCTTCTGTCCTGGAAGAAAAGATGAAATTTTAGAGAAATATAATTCATTTGCTCACCCAAGATCACCAAATATAAACCAGGTACAAGAATTTAACCACTAAATATGAGGCAACATGAAAATAGTTCAGGCCTAAGAGACAGAATCCCTGAGTTCTAAATCTGAGTCAGTTCAGTCAGTGACTTTGGCAGGGGCCTTGGCCACGTCAAGGTTTTTTCCTCTCTCGCATGGGAGATGGGATCATTTAGCCCTAACTCATTTTTTTCATTGCTAATAATCTGTGATTATATGTGTACCTGTTTCTTTTCTGTGAGTTCTGTTTTAAATGCTGCTTTTTTCCTCTCACTTTCCTAAGAGAGTTATTGCTCTGAAACAACAGCTGGCTAAGTTTCACTTGCGGTACATTTCTGATCCACGCTGCTCCCCAGACATAGAAATGTGTGATGGTTGATTTGCACCTTGCGGGTTGGATATATGCAATAGCAAGTGGCAATTTATTGGGTTCAAGGCACTGAAGGATAACAGGCATTCAATTTCTTTTAGCTCAGAGGTGCTTTTGTTTGCTTGTTTAGTTTAATGAAAAAATACATTTGTTCAGGTGTTCAGTTATGAAGTGAAATGTGGCTCCACAAAGCCAAATTGTGTGAAGTAAAACTCAAACTGTAAGCCATCTACCCCCACACATTTAGACTGAGCAACTCCTCAGTCGAGATTTTCAAAGGAGAGAGAAGTAAAAATTTTCAACGTCAGCTTGTCAATGTTTTCACCAACATATACCTGTTTGAATGGATCTTGCCACAACTGGAATTTAAATTTAAGCCCCCTACAATGAATTTATGGGTATCACCATTTTAACAGGCAAATATATCAGTTGTTTATTATTGCCATTGATCCCCTCCTGCCATTTGCCAGGCACCCTGTGAGAAGAAAGGATGGGCTCCAGGAGAAAATAGCTAGAAACAAGTCACTCCCTGGACACCTCAAACTGACCCTGAGCCAGGTCTGTGCACAACACTGAGCTTAGAAAAGTACCTCACCCAAGCAAAACTGTGGGACTGCCTGCCAAACTGCCTGATGGCTAATAGTCCAGGCCAGTGGTTTTCACAGTGTAATCCTCAGACCAGAAGCAGAAGCATCAGCTGAAAACTTTGGGTAAATATAAATTCCCACACACCAATCCATGAGGAATAATCAGAAATTAAGAGTTGAATCAAGCAATTGTATTTTAACAAACTATCCAATTGACTCTGATGCATGTGGAAGTTTGAGAAACATCTGTCCAATAGTGATGCTATCTACAAAAGGAAAAGTAGGTTCTTATCCTCCATGAGCAGATGCCCATACTCTGTAGACAATAAACAAAAGAGAACAGGCACAAGATCTTCCTGGAAAAGCAAATCCACTGGGCTGCGAGATAGCTGAGTACTGATTTTAAATGACCCATACAGGCTTCTGTAGAATTATTCCCACTGCTATTCCAACAACTACTTGCTAACTTCCCAGGAGGCAGCAAGCACATTGCGAGACCTATGGGATATGATGCTAGAAACGACAGATAATGTCTCCTTCCCCGCACAACTTATAATATAGCAGGAAATATAGATGTTAAGCCCTAAATCATATCTTCAGTTATTTGAATACAGTTCTAAATTGTATGATAAAAGGTAAAGATATGCGATGAAAGCATAATGTTCCTACAGATCCCTAAATCTAAAAGGGTCTGGCCTGTATGGAAGGACTTCCCAAACAAAGGAAAATAAGCAGGGAATTCATTACAGGTAATACCTAGATGTGCCTCAAAACCTCATGTATGCAGAGTTGGGGGTTTTTGAAGGTGAATGAATTATGGGCTGACAGGGGATGTGCTGTTAGGAGGTAAGATCTGGTCAGAAGAGCTGGGTAACTGGGCACATGGCTGAAAAGGGTGGTGTCCCTCCTGACCTTCTCCTTTTTCCTTCTGCTTCCTGCCTGCTATGCCATGGGAAGCTTTCTCCTGCCACGTCACCCTGCCTTAGAATCAGCATACTATGGACAGAAACTTCCACACACCGTGAGGCAAAATAGCTATCCATCTTTTACAATGCAGGTTTCGGGTAGTTTTAGACGTTATCCCAGGAATGAGCTTTCCATGCAGGGAAACAGCACATGGAAAGTTGAGGAGGCTGGGAGATGTCATGAGTACACTCAAAAGCCTGAAGAAGAAGCACAGTTAGGGCCACTGAGAGAGCTCGGCTGACAAAGAGCCTGCTTGGGCAAGCTCAGGGACCAGGATTTTATCCCCAATACCCAAAAGCTGCACCAGCATTGCCCCCAGGGAGTGACAGAGTCCAGGTGTGGTGGCACAGGTCTGTAATCCCAGCACTGGGGAGGCTGAAAACAGGAGGCTCACCACCAGCCCAATCTGCATAGTGAGATCCTGTGCCAAATACACAAACGAAAAATAAAATAGAAATGGACATGCAGTTAGATGAGGCTACAGACATAAGCAGAGGCCCTCTTAAGGTCCTAAAAAAACCTTTTGTTTTTTTCCTGAAAGTAAGAGAGTCCTGTGGAAATATTTCGAGCAGAAAAATGATACAGATTTTTAAAATATCACCCAGCGTAGTGGAGCGTGATGTGGAGGAGAGCTGAGGACAGACGCGGAGAAAGCACAGCACGATATTGCTACATATAAAAGAGGAAAAATGGTAGCTTTGACTTCAATCTTGGAAAAAGAAAAAAAAAAAAAAAGAGTTAAGTGCTAGCATTATTTTAGAAACTAAATGAACACAATCTGGGGGACCAATTGACTTTTATAGAATGGTTTTAAAAATAACTCTCAGGTTTGAATCACAGAAAATTTAATCAACTGTGGGTCCGTTTATTAGTGAAGAAGAAAGTTTGGAGAAGAGGAAAAACTAAAAGAATGTCTGACGGACAGCAGCTGCTGAATGAACATTTGTTACGAGCACAAATGGATGAATTTAATTTTCTCTGAAAGTTAAACATGCCTGCTTCATGCCCATTCCTAGTCTGGCAAGGCCTACAGACTTGTCATAGACGTATTCCCATAGGAAGGCTTCTGGGACATAATGTTTCCCACATAAGCCTATAGTCTATTGCCCTCAACCTGGAATTTTGGGGGAACCAGAACTGGAACTCTTGGGGGAAATATTTTATCCCATCAACAAACGTTCTATGAACAACAGGATTTTGCAGCTGTTATTGAGCTAAGGTGCCTGAGAAAGGGAGAGCTCCTCATTCCACTCAGACCCCCCAATGTAACTGCAAGTGCTCACAGAAAGGAGACAGAGGTCAGAGACGGGAATGTGAGTATGAAGCGAGGTCGGCAGTGATGCACTTTGCGGATGGAGGAGACGTCCACGAGCTCAGGGACGCGTGTGAGCGCTAGAAGCTGAAAGAGCGGCGAACAGACCCTGCCTGCCAAGCCTCCAGGAGGAGGCAGCCCTGCTGACCTCTTGACTTGAGCTCAGTGGAACGGGTTTCCCGTCCCCCTGCTCAAGAACTCTAATATTATTCACCCTTCAAATAGCTTATCCCTTTAATTATTCAGCGTAATAATGTGCACAGGTTAAAAATGCACTTCGCAGGCTTCTTCAGAGTCAGTATTTGTCAAGGACGTTCATGTGAAGGTCTTTATGGGATATCCCCTTAAAGAGAGTCCATCCACTGAGAAACACAGCCTTTCAGCCGTGGCATTCAATGAATGAGAGCTTCCATCCATCACAGTGGGACTTTGAGTGGGAGAGCTGTCCACAGGATGACTGAAGTTTCACTCCATGAAGACACTGCAGAGCCACCTCACACTACAGAACTCTCTCCCTGTTAGAGAGGAACATCAGCCTCTACAAAACAAGGCCCATTCATCTGCATAGCCAATCCATCCTAATAAAAAGGTGGGAATATTGAAAAGGAAGCAATGATGCCATACCACACAATACTCAACAAAATCGCTACACAAAGAATTACCAAATTAAATCTAGCAATTCCACTCATAGGTCTATAACCAAAGAAATTAAAAAAAAGTACTTGAAAATACTTATACCCTAATGTTCATTGAAAATTTGCACACAAGGGCCAGCCAAATAGCTCAGTGGATTAAAGCACCTGAAAGCAGGTGCAGGGGCTGGGGGTTTCATCCCCGGGCCTGCTAGCCCAGCCCCACACCCAGAGTGTACTGAGAGGGCAACTGAGATTTGGCGTGGTGGTGCACACCTATAATCCCAGCACTTGGGATTAACAGGCGGATCACTACAGGTCCGATTTAGTAGTAAGACCCTGAACATCCTATAGACCCTTCCCTAAAATACAGGGAAAAAATACAAATAAATTAACTACTATTATTTTTTAAAAAAGAAAAAAATTGTACACAGCAGTCACAAAGATGTAAACATCACAAGAATCCATCAATAAATGAGTTGATAAAATGCAGTGTATACATACGATAGAATATTGTTCAATCGTAAACAGCAGTGCAATTCCTATGATACATAATACAAAATACAGAATTTTGAAGAGATGTCTAAGTGAAAGCAGTCGAAGTCAGAAAAAAAAGGACAAATATTGTAATCAGACTATTTATGTGAAATATCTAGAAAGGAAACTTTATAGAAGCATAAAAGTAGAGATTATCATTTTATTGTTGTTGCTGTTGTAATTATTGCTATTGCTGTTGTACTAGGAGCCAAACCCAGGACTCCACTTATGCTAACCAAGTTTTCTAGCACTGTAGAGAAGGGGATGTGAATGTAAAGCAAAGTCTGGAGTGACGCCATAATCACTAATGGTCACAGAATTTCTTTTTGTGCCAGTGAAAATTTTGGAAAACACATGATGGTTATGAACATTGTGAATGTAATTGATACCATGCATTGCACATATAAAATGGTTGAAAAGTATATATATATATATCTATATATATATAGATATATATATATAACTGCAAATTATAAAATGTAATTTTGTAATAAAAAATATCAAATTAAACACTTTAAATGGGTAGATTGTTTGATATATGAGTTACATTTCAATAGAGCTGTTGAAAATAAGTTAATAATAAAATTACCAAAATTTCAAGGTAATTATTGCTGGAATGGACATTTTGACATCTCAGAAATGCCTTTAATTTGGTATTTCTATTGTTTGCAAATATACTGCCAGCAGCATATTCGCTGTTACCTATATTTATATATAATTAGAGGAAGTGCTACATTTCAGGTATAGATTGGTAAAAAGAATTTTTATTTTTCCATTTACCAATTCTCTGAATTCTAGGTACAGATCTCTTAGATTAACACCTATAAGGGCCAGGGAGAGAGCTCAGTAAAATAAGCGCTTGCTTGCCTTGGAAGCACAAAGTCCTGAGTTCAATCACCAGTATCGCAAAAACAAAACATCTACAAATTAATTTTACTGAGAATAAGGTACTTATGGGAAAATTTAAAAGAAAAAAAAAACTTGCCCTATTAACAAGCAGAATATTCAATCAATATATGCTAGAGCCAAATGAAATTATTTTAGGCATGTAGTACTCCAAAAGTTGTTAGTAGTCTGAATATGGGAAGATAAAAAATGTAAATCTGTTATTTTATACATATTCTGCTCTTACTTATTCATAAGCAATGAAAAAAAATTTTGATCACAAGATTTAAAGCTGATAAACTGCTGAGATATACTCAATTGGTCTTCTTATGAAAAAGAGACAAGGAACTTCAAGTCATTTAAGATCATTCAACATCTAAATCTTGCAGTGTTTCAGGTTCACTTCCAATAAATTTCTGAGTTTCTCACACTCACTTTTAACATATTCCTTAGACCTTGTAACTACATAATGACTATTGTTTCTCATTTGGTTTTCATTGGTCTAGTTGAAAAATAGAGAACTATCACCCCATAGGCAAAATTCACACTGTCCTTATTTGTAAATAAAGTTTTATTAGAAGAAAACCATTTCTACTGATTTACATTTGGGTGTGTGTGTGTGTGTGTGTGTGTGTGTGTGTGTGTGAATGCTTTTGTACCACCCTAACAGAGTAAAGAAAGAGCTACCCACAAGTCTAAAGTATTTACTCCCCGATTCTTTACCAAAAAAATTTGCCAACCCTCAGAGTGTTTTTTCTCATTATTTCAGAATTACTAGTTTTAAACTTTTCATTCTTAGCCAAAATTTTAAGTTTTAAAAACTCCTATGTGTCTGAAAAAAAACAAATTATTTTGCTCCAGAATAAAATTATCAGGTTTCATTATAACTTTCCCTCAGCCCTTAACAATTTTCTTGCATCTAGAGACCTGAATTTATAATACCATTCTCCAATGAAGGGAACCAGAGCTCTTGGCAAAATATAGCAAATTCGAGGATTAAGGTAGGAAGCACACAAGATTAGCTTTGAGTATCTTGTCGTGCCAGAAACAAAGAATTACTAAAAATATATTTGAAAGCCACAATAATGTGAGCTTGTTAAAGGGAAATGGATCAAATTGAATGTACTACCAATAGCCAAACCTGAACAATAAAATAGTTTTGATTTATAACCCAGAGTATAAAATAAATACCTATGAATCTATATTAACATAAACAAAAGAGGTGCAAAGAAAAAAAAATAAATCTATGTGGAAGAGTTCTAAATCATTTACATAAATACACCACCATCAAGGATATCTGCTATAACTCACCAGGCCTTAAGTTCTAGAAAGGCTATGGTGACTGGCTGGTAGGTGCTATAGGAGCTCTTTTCAAAGACTAGAGGAGAGAGAAAGAAGAGTTTTATTTAGAGAATCTAACAAACACTAACTTAGACAGGAGATGTTGGTGCACAGCAACAATGACAAATTATAGTGACATCATGTGCCCTACATATGAAATGCTAAAAATGGCACTTTACATCTGGGGCCCCTTCCTCCCAGGAATCCACAATCCAGGGTACTCATGGGAAAGACAGTACATAAATCCCAGTTGAGACATTCTACAAAAAATCTTCCCAATACGTATTATTCCTCAAGACTGTCAAGGTCATAAAGGCAAGGACACTCTGAGAAGCTATCACAAGAGGATTTGAAGGTAGATGTGACAACTGTATGTCTTCTAATATCCTCAGTGGGATCTTGAAATAGAAAAGGGACATCAGGGAGAAATTGGGAAGTATGAATAAAGATTTAATTAGCAATAATGTACCAGTATTGGCTCAGTATTGACTGATTAACTGACTAACAGATTGGCTGAATATTAACTGTGATAAATGCATTTTTCTAATTATAATGTTAATGACAAGAGAAAATTGCATGTGATAGTTAATCTTAATTGTTGTCTTAATTGGATTGAGAAATGCTCAGGAAATTACCCAAACACACTTCAGGGTTTGGCGATGAGTGTTCCCAGAAATGATTGGAATGTGGGTGTGTCAGTTACTCTTCTCTCTTTGCTGGGACAAATACCCAACACCCAAAATGAAGAAAAGAAAGGTTTATTTAGCTCACAGTTAGTGGAGGCATCAGTTCATACTCAGCTGGCTCCAAGGCAGAGCGGCACATGGCAGAGACCAACCTTTCATGGTGGTGGCAAAGACCAAGAGAGAAGGAAGTGGCAGCAACAAGTGCAGCAGAGAGCAAGTGTCTCTCCCTTAAATGGCCTCAGGCTGGGAGTGGTACTCACACCCATAATCCCAGTAGCACACACACCCCTAATCCCAGCGGATCATGATTTAATCACAGACTCTAGAAGTCCGCCCCATGACTGCATGAGTCTTTGGGGAAAGAGCTAGATACAAACCATAAGAGTTGGACAGTGAACTGAGGAAGGGACCTCACACATAGGGGGCACCATCTAATAGGCTGGAAGGTCAACTGGAATAAAAGTGGAAGCAGGAAACCCACCAGCATAGGTTTGTTGGCTGCTTCTTGACCATCATGTAGTGATCAACTTGGCTCTACAAAGTTCTCCCTGCTGTTGAGATTCAGTTTTGCCTCAGTTCCACAGCAGCGAGGCCAAGTTATCCAGGACTGAAACCACTGGTACCATGAGTGAAAATAAACCTTTCTTTCTTTAAGCTATTTTTCTCTGGTATATTGTCACAGCAATAGAAAGCTAACTAGCACACTTGGTATACAATACATAAATCTGCACTATCTTTGTAGCTTTTCTGTATATCTAAAATTACTATAAAATTAAAATTGCATTGGCTGGCCTGATAGCTCCACGGACTAAAGCGCCTGCTTAGGCAGAGCATGGCCCCTGGGGTTCGACCCTCGGTGTGGTGTGCCCAGGGCACACTGAGAAGGTGATTGAGACTTGGTGTGCTGACACATACCTGTAATCCCAGCACTTGGGAGGCTGAAAACAAGAGGATCACTGTGAGTCCAATCTCCATAGTGAGACCCTGTACATCCTGTACACTCTGTACTAAATTAAAAAAAAAAATAGATCTTATTAAAATAAAAACTCCCTTATTTATTTTAAAAAACAAAAATATATAAAACTTATTTTTCTTCTCTGACAATGACCTCTTTTTATCTTCTAGCCTAGTTAGAAAGTACCTGAAATTTATTCCTGATATTTGCAGCAAAATTCTTTTTCTCCCTTGTGCAATTGATTCTATAACATTATTTTTCTTTAGGTCTCAACATTTTTGCCCTTTCTCTTGTTAAAATCTGAGAAGCCACACAATTTTCTCTGGCATTAATGTGGCTCCATTTGTAAAATCTAGCAACAAGTATAGATCAGCAATGTTTTCATTTCTCTCGTTCAACATTAACTCTGAGGTGCTTCTAATAGCCATTTATTCCTGCTTACACTTCTGATTGATTTACTAGCTTTTGTCTACTATAGTAACCCAGAATCTCTCTCCTGGCTGTCCTTAAACACTGAAAGTAACAGAGGTCATTTATTTCTTCCAATTTCCATGAATAGAAAGGTCAGTTCTCAGCAATAAACATGGCTTGTATAATTAAGGATTTCCCCTGCTGATAAAAGCAGCTGATAAAAGCATCTTGGGCTGAAAATGATGAGAAGGGAAAACCTGGCATTTGTCTTTTCTTAATCACTCAATCCTTGACATTTAGCACGTTTTTGGAACTCCTGTGGGACTAAACTGAGATTACCCTCAATTATTAGCTAACTTTGGAGGACAATAACTATTAAGTTCATATTAGACACAGTGTTGTCTTTCAAGAATTTCCTTAAATTTTCCTTCTACAAAAGGAGATTTTCACACAGAAGCTGTGTAAACATGTACACCAGTGAGGGAAGGTGTGTTCTAATGGCTATTTGCAGCTACTAATCAAGTACAAATCAAGGGTAGCTCAATCCCTACCTCAAAATCTCCCCACAAGCCTGAGAGAATAGCACCTCTTGAAACTTTCACCATTAGAGTCTTTACTTTCAAGGCTTTCCCTAACCTGGGACATATCATACTCCTGGAGTCCTAGAAGATATTTAGTATCAAAATTCTCTTTGTAAAGCATACATTTAAATGAAACTGAGATGCACAAGACAAAACATCTCTTGTCTTCCCTTCTGATTGTAGTCATGTCAATTCCTTGTGTTGATATTTTCTTCCAGCTAAACTGAGCCCTAAATAAGGGAAATATATCTGGAGTTATGTGTTCAGCAACTAAAAATAATTCACCAGAATTCTTGCAGAAAATTTTCTAAAGCTAGGAAATGAAATGAATACCAAGGTAAGGGAGGTATTTAGAACCCTAAGTAGATACAACCAGAAAACAGTCTCTCTATGACAAAGCATAGCCAAAATACCACTAACTCAGACCAAAGAGAGACGACTAAAAGCTGTTAGAGAAAAGCACCAAATTACCTACAAGAGCAAACTCATCAGAATAACCAGATTTCCCATGAGCCTTAAAGGACAGGAGATCGTTGAGTAAACTTTTCCAGCCTTAAAAGAAAATAACTGTCAACTCAGAACTATATCTGGCAAAATGTATGGAGTAATAAAGATAAATTAAGAAACCCATGACCAAGGCCGGAGAGGTAGCTCAGCGGACTAAGCAACTGCTTAGGCAAGCACGGGATGGGTTTGATCTCCCGCATCACATGCCATGCCAACTCCACCCCTGGGTGCCCTGAGCTAGCCATCAAGCCAGGTGAGGTGTCACATGCTTGTAATCCCAGCACCGGGAAGGCTGAAAGCAGGAGGATCACTACAAGTCCGAGCTTTGGAGCTTTGTAGTGAGACCCTGTGCCAAATACATTTAGAAAAAAAAGAAGGAGCAGGAGGGGGAGGAGGAGGAGGAAGAGAAGGAGAAGGAGGAGGAAGAGGAGAAGGAGGAGGAGGAGGAGGAAGAGGAAGAGGAAGAAGAAAGAAGAAGAAGAAGAAGAAGAAGAAGAAGAAGAAGAAGA
>NDGN011150099.1:0-12331 GCA_002564285.1 Tympanoctomys barrerae | reverse complement strand
AATAATAATAATAATAATAATAATAATAATAATAATAACTTAGAGGAGTTCTGGCATTGGAATCTGCCAGAAGAAATTTGAAACTCTTTTCATAAAGCTTGAATATAGAGTAACACAAGGTAATTGATAGCTAAAGCAACAAGAATGAAAGAGATTTTTTTCTTTGAAGGTAAATAGGCTAAGAGGCCCTCAGAAGAAAAAGCCTAAAGATAAGCATGTAATATATAATAATAACATCTTCAACTCCTTCAGGAAGGTACCTGGGAGGGGAATAGCTGGGTCAGTGGAACTTGTCATTTTGGTGTTTTGAGGACTCTCTATACTTACTTGACACTCTATACTTATTTCCATAATGGTTGAACTAGTTTACACTCCCTCTACCTTCCCCAGCACTTGTTATTATTTGATTTCGTGATGAGAGCCATGTTTTATAGGGTAAGGTGAAATTTCAGTGTGGTTTTAATTCACATTTCTCTAGTAGGCAGTGACTGTGAACATCATTTCTTCATGTATTTCTTGGCTATTGGTACTTTTGAGAAGTATCTATTCATCTCAGTTACCCATTTTTTGATTGGGTCTTTTATTTTTGAGGACTCTCATGTTTTTAGTTCTTTATATGTTCTAGATATCTGTCACATGTCTGAAGAATAGCTGGCAATTTTTTTCCAATCCATACAAAGTCTTTTTACTCTGTTGGTTGTTTCTTTTACTATGCAGAAAGTTTTTAATTTGATATGATCCTATTAATTTATTCTTGGTAGCATTTCCTATGCATCCTGAGTTTATTCAGAAAGTCTTTTCTTGTTCCTATGATTTCAAGAGTTTTACCTATTTTATCTTCCAGCAGGTTCAGTGTTTTCTGTTGTAATGTTATTTGGTTCATTTCTATTTTATATTAGTCCATGGTGAGAGATTCAGGTCAGATTCAATCTTGTGCAGGTGAGTAGTCAGTTTTCCCAGCCCCATTTGTTAAAGACGCTGTCTTTCCTCTGTGTATGTTTTATGTCCCTTTGTCAAAACTCAAATAGTTGAATATGTTTACTCTACTCTGTTTCATTGATCTGTATTCTGTTTCTCTGTTTATATTCTGTATCCCAAATTGCAATTGCATGAGAAAACTCTTTGAATAAAAATAGTTTTGTCTTTCCTCTTGTTTTTCTTTAACCTTTGTGAATTCCTACAAAAATTTTTCAAGCAGCTTCCTCTTCCTCTCTCTCTCTCCTCTCCCTCTCTATCTCTCTCTGTCTCTCTCACTCTCTCTCTCTTTCCCCCTTCTTTTTTCTTTTAACTGTGACTGAAGTTAAAATCATAATTTAATGGAGAGTCTTCATGCTACATTTTGCTCACGTCTCCCAAATGGCACCAATGTTTAATGAACTGACTGAGGAGAAATATGACTTAATAAAAAGATCCAAAATATTTTATTTTACTATTTCCAGGTTATACTGCAAAACCAACTACCCAATAAGTATACCATTGAAAAAACATCCTAGAAATTCTGCTTAAAAAATCAAAAATTCATAAGTATATCATGACCAAAAATATATCATTTTGGCATGAAACAGTGCCTTCAAATTCATTTGACTATTTTAGTAGTCAGTTTAAGACAATATCAATGGATTCTCAGGAACTTAAAAAATGTTAACATAAAACTAGGTTATCACAAACTACTTAGGTAGCATATCACAAGCACTAAATATTATCTTGGATCTCTAGCCAGTATAAATTACATATTAAATTGGTTTATCTAATCTAGTCATCTTCACAATTATCACCTTGTAGTTACCAATGAGGAGAAGATCTGATGTAAATAGGATTTTGCAGAGTAACATATCAAAATTCTTTGGGAAATTTTCACTGATTTCTCCAAAATATTTAAATGTTATATTAATTTGAAATAACTTCAATGATTGCATTATTTTACTCATTTAATCTTGAGTGCCACTGTACCATTAAATTGCAAAATATATTTGAAAAATATGGCCTCACAAAATTCCCTGGATGAGAACCAAGCAATGTTCACATTTTCTCTTTTCTGTGAAGAGCCTGACTAGACGAAAAACAGGATGAAGAACAGATTTTTAGTACAAAGAAGGATATTTGGGCCCAGTCTATGGTACACTGATCTTCACAGAATAATTCTCCACCTCATTCAGACTCTCACAGCCATGGGCATTTAACTCTCTTTATTCAGAGAGTTCATTAAGAATGATCTTACACTTGTACAGGAGCCCTCAATTAAACTCCAGGTGACATCAATACAGAAGAACATCTTTACAATCATCTGAACCTTGACGTCAAGCACATATACACCTGGCAGTAAAATACTGCCACCAGGAAGATGGACAACTACACCACAGTGACCACATTCCTTCTGTGGGGCTTTTCCAGTTTCCCAGAAATAGAGAATCTACTTTTCATGGTGATTTTCTCTTCCCATGTAACAATCCTACTTGCAAATGTGTCCATAATGGTGGCCATCAAGTTCAATCACAACCTTCACACCCCCATGTATTTTTTCCTCTTTGGCCTCTCCTTTTCAGAAACCTGTACCACTATGGTAATCATTCCCCGCATGTTAGTGGATTTGCTATCAGAGAACAAGACCATTTCTCTTCCTGAGTGTGCTACACAGATGTTTTTCTTCTTTGGTTTAGGTGGAAATAATTGCTTCATTTTAGTTTCCATGTCCTATGACCGTTACATTGCCATCTACAATCCTCTGCATTATACCATGTTGATGACCAAAAAGATCTGCTTTCAGCTGATAACAGCATCTTGTATAGTTGGATTCCTGGTTTCACTGTCCATTGTCAGCATTATATTCAACTTCTCTTTTTGTGACTCTTACACTATCCAGCATTTCTTCTGTGACATCTTGCCTGTGGCTAGCCTTGCTTGTGATTATACTCCCTTCCATGAAATGGCTATTTTTATGCTTTCTGCCTTTGTATTAGTGGGCAGCTTTATTTTAATTGTGATTTCCTACATCTTCATTCTGTCTTTAGTTATGAAGATGCCTTCTGCAAGGGGCAGGTCTAAGGCCTTCTCTACCTGCTCCTCTCACCTCACTGTGGTGTGTATACACTATGGCTTCACTTGTTATATCTATCTGAGGCCCAAGAGCAGTGACTCCTTCAGCAAAGACATGCTGATGGCTGTGACATACACGGTGCTGACCCCTCTGCTTAACCCCATTGTTTACAGCCTAAGGAACAAAGAGATGCAAGTGGCCCTGGGGAAAGTACTAGAGAATGGCCATAGGTTTATTTCTAGGCTGTAAATAAAATAACCTTGGACTTTTTTAATTCACATAATGTTAATAAATAAAAGTAAAATACATCTAAAAAAATACCAACTTTTATACAAATAAGTTGAAATACTATACTGATATAGCCTTGCTCTACCATATTTATGCAAATAGGATACAGTTTTTAAATATGTTTAAATATTATAATATATACACACATACATGTAAGAAATGTCACATACATGTCATGAAAACAGTATTTTCTTAATAGCAGTTGCTTGGAGAAAAAAAAATCACAACATTGTTTAACATTTGAACAGCAGTACATTAATTAGAAATTTCAGTAACAGTGGATTTCTATTTCAACAAGCCTGTTCACTGATTTCTGAGCTACAATAATCTTTAGGGGACTATATTCTGAACTCACCAATCAGAAAGGAATCTTAATAAAAATCCACTGTAAGCAGAATTTTGACTTTACTCCAGTATTATGGGCTCCAACGCTTCCAAATTCATAATTTAGACAAGTTAGTCAATAATAGTAAAAAGTACTCTATATTGGCTCACAGATCCATGGAACAGGGCTACTTCATGAAAAAAATCCAAGTAGAGGCTCCAGGAACTACTATCCCAACCAATGTAGGAAATCAAAGGAAAGTTGCTTTCTTCAAGGACATATGAGTTGACTCCATCAGAGACGCAGTGCAAGATTCTAGTATTAACTCTAGTAGTACATCTGGAGCAGTGAGATCAAGTTCCCAAAGCAGCAGGGTCAGTGTGAGTGGCTCTAGTGTTCAGCATATAGAAGGGACAGCACTGAGGGTAAAAGACTACAGCCCCTTGGTTTCAGCAGCAGTTTCACTGGCATCCTCAGCTGTCCAGTCCACTCCAAAGAGATCAGCCTGGATTTCCAGTTTTCCTCTTGATCACTGATCTCCTAAAAATATCCAGACTCTTTCTGTGTCTTTCAATTACAGATCCTTACTGACTTACATGTACACACTCTTAGTGATGTTTGTATAAATTAGTAAAGGATGCAAAAGAGCAGTGTATTTTTCACTGAAGTAATTGTATGGATGAGAGTTTTTATTTAGTTGTTCCTTAGTCATTTATATAGCACCATTACAAAAGGTTGGGTACTTAAATAGGACTTTATAAGTAAATCCACAGTAGATGCCATCACTATAAAGGGCCTTACCATTGATAGGAGACAGAATAACCTAAAGAAAATATGAGCTGTGGGCTCAGGAAACCTGTTTCAAAACCTACTTCAGCCTCGCATTTATCTATTTTTTGACCTTGGCCAAGTTGTATGATATTAAATATTCAAAAATTTTATTTGTATATAAGGTTGTAAGAAATGTTGATAATAAAATTAGGCAATATGTGTGAAGAGTTTGGAATAGCATCTAGCATAAATACTCATTACACATTAGATACTAAGAAAACAGTAATACATAGAAAACTATTTTTAATGTTTTAATTCATTTAATATTTTCAGAAAACCTCTGAAAAGTATTATTGCTATTTCCATTGGACAGCTGAGGAAAGAAAACCACAGAGGTTAAGTAACTTGCCTAAGATGATGGGGCACTAAGTAGATGAGCCTGGATTCCTACCCCTTTGATGCGACTTCAGAGTTGTCACTTTAATCACAATTATAACTAACCACTGATTTATTATTACTACCTACTGCTGCTATTACTGCTATTATTATTATTATTATTATTATTATTATGCAGTTGTAATAGCATGCCCTCTCTGATATGAAACAGAGGCATGACTTACCGCAAGCATAAGGTCATTAGGGTATTAGAAGGTCATTAGGTCAATTATTTCCTCTATCTGAAAGTTGTTTACCTGAAGCTAGACTTTGGGTTTAGATTCATTGGCTCAGAGTAGATGCTTTAATGACACCTTAGGGAACATAGCAACAATGGCTCATAATCAACTGTTAGTATTGTTTTAGAGACAATACTGAGTTTGAAGATTAGGTAAGGGATTCACATCTCCTAATTTTATAGACAAAGAGGAGATACAGAATTGAAGACCAAGCCTCTGAGGACTCATAGGTAATTTGCAAAACTATTTCTGTCCATCCCTGCAGTCAAGCAAGTCATGCCATATCCCCAGACAATGGACCATTAGAGAAATGAAGATATCATTAATCTAAACTTATATATACAGTCACCACTTGGTATCCATGGAGAGTTGATTCCATGATCCCTTTTGAAAATAAATCCTTGGATGTTTAAGTCCCTTATATAAAATTGTATATTTGCATATAACATACACACTTTAAATCATGATATTTTATACCATCATAGGATTACCTATCATATCTATCATGAAGTTAATGTTATTCAAATAGCTGTAGTATTACATTGCTTAGGGAATAATGACCTGGAAATTTCTGCTTATATTCAATACAGTTTTTTTCAAATAGTTTCAATTTGACTGAATCCACAGATGCAAAACCATTAACACATAGGACCAACTAGATAGACAGATAGATAGATAGATAGATAAATAGATAGATAGATATAGAATTTTAACCACACATTAAAATTTGTCTTTGTTGAAGTAACTCACCCAAAAAGATAACAGAATCTACAGAAATCTTGTTTTATGGAAAAATGCTAGGGTTTTAAAACAAATACAAGGGAAAGCCAGATAGCTCAGCAGATTAAAACACCTGCTAAAGCAGATGCAGGGACCAAGGTTCAATCCCCTTGTGCCATGCGGCCCTATCCCCAGGGTGCACTGAGACAGCAACTGAGGCTGGGTGTGGTGGCATGCGCCTGTAATCCCAGTGCTTGGGGGGCTGAAAACAGAAGGTTCACTACAAGTCCGATCTGTGTAGTGAAACCCTGTAGACCCTGTAGATCCTGTACTAAATACATTTTTAAAAAATGACAAATGCAACAGAACATCAGTTATTGTAAGGAAAACAGTAATCAGAGCACCCAACCATTCAGCCCCTCCAAAAATCAACAAGCCTTTTTGGTTCCTGGTTGTGGTAGAAAAAAGTAGCCCTTATTGAATTCTGTCACTTGTAATGATCAAATTCTAAAAATTAACACTGTCAAGATTCTATACTCTAGGAAATGCTCTTTTTAAAAGAGTATCCCCAGGTGAATATGTGGACCTTATTTGTACTCTCCTCAAAAATATCTCCTTCCTACACTCTAGAAGTAAACCTCATAACCCAGTAGATTCTTAAAAACAATTTCCTCTTTTTTAGAATCTCACTCAAAACTATCTGACACTTTTTTTAAGAGCAGAGGAATTTACTGGAGAAAATAAAGGGAAATAGCAATAGCTCCTGAGAGACAGGAGGGGTCCCGAGTGGGTTGTCCTATCTGACACCCTTGAATTAAGAAAAAAAATTCCTTACTTTTGATGAGCAAGAAGGTAAAGTGTAACAATTGGCTCAGAAGTGCCATGGCTGACTTTCGCCTGAAGTGAAGTGTCAGCTTCTGCCATTTCTTTCCTCATCCAGGTACTCACCCACACAAGACGCAAGGCTGTCTACCAGAAGTCAACTCCTAGAGTTGTGTCCTTTTGGAATAAGAATTTCACAGAAAATCAGCTGTTACTGAAAAGCACATGAACTATTATCTGAACTCAGACCAAACAGTGAAACAATAAAAATAAAATGTGACACACCCGGCAGTGGGTCAGCTGGCTCTCTGCCTGTGTTCCTTACCCTTACCTGAGTCAAGACTCAGAATGGGTGTACAGTCATAAAGACACCAGCAACAAAATCCATTGCTTGTTAAGATAACCTTGTTGGGACCAAACACAGCATTTGCAAAGTGATAGACCTCCTCATTTGGTGAATCAAATTTACCCTTCACTCTCCGCACTTAGCCTAGAAATCTACCACTCTTGCCAGAGTGGAAAATAACAAACCTATCTGTTACAAGTTACACAAAAAG
Organism: Tympanoctomys barrerae; assembly: GCA_002564285.1. Taxonomy (NCBI): domain Eukaryota; kingdom Metazoa; phylum Chordata; class Mammalia; order Rodentia; family Octodontidae; genus Tympanoctomys; species Tympanoctomys barrerae. The sequence goes on along the minus strand of NDGN011150099.1, from coordinate 5,140 downwards.
GCAAAATTTACTAGAAAAGGCCACTAGACATAGATCTATACTTCAGGTCTCACCCAAACATACTTCTCTTCCAGGTGCCGCCTCTTCAGTGTGAATTAACAAATTTGTGAAATACTGAGTGACAGGAGATGTGCCTTCTAATTTGAGAAAGCTCTGCCTTGCCATGAAAGCTAAGGTGGAAGACCATATGGTTTTTACTGTAAGGACCTAGAAAGCCATGTTCTAATCTTTTTTTCCTGAGCCATGAGGAAAAACCAAATGCATTGAGAAATTGACCCTGGCCACACCAGCAAGAATTGACTGGCCCAACTTCAACCCATAGAGAAATAGGGAAGAGAGAAAGGCAGGGAAGGAAAAGCCAGGGACCATTACAGTATTTAATCTATGACTTGACTTTGACATGATTTCATTCCTTAATTATATTCAGTAGAAAACACAAAACTGTAAAAGAAGTGAAGATTACTTTTCTCTATCTGTTGTGATAAATATGCAGGCCAAGACCATCCTTTTACTGCAAGGAAAAATGTCCAGTATATGCATCCCAGTCTGCAATCTTTGTATAATGTTGTCCAGCCTCCATAAAACATACATAGGGACTCTCAGCCCAAAGTCTGCCTCAGTGTCACCTATTAGAGATGTTGCAGCAAGGGCAAGATAGCTGCATCTTAGCATAACACAGAACTTCTGGACTTGGCAGCCATTCTGGGAAGAGGCCTCAAAGCACCACATCCTGAGTCATCACTAGTCACCAGAATGATTCAGGGATTTTAATTCCCAAGAGTAATTTAATTCGTATGTAAAGTATCTCATAGAAACTCTGTATAAACTGTCCCCTTGGTACCCAGTAAATTCTGGAATAACAAAACATAGCAGACTCATTACATTTTAACTTTATAAATACTCAGATGCATCTGTGTGGAACATAGGAACTAAGCCTTCCAGTCAGACATGAAGAGAAACCTATTTGTGGAACAAGAAATATATTCAGTGGATGCTTTCAGGGGTTCAGGAATCCTGACTAATTGTCAGGTAGGGTCTTGGTAAGTTGTATCCATTCTTAAGGCTGTTGTAGCAAAATTCACACAGCAGCGAGGTCTGGGACTGTGAGACAGCAGGGCATCTCTCTTCTGTCAGAGATGGAATGGAAAGGATTGGTCATCTCTCACCTGGAAAAGTTGAGATTATTTTTGCTTTTTTCTTGCCAATGCATTATTCGATGATGCAACCAGAACAGTAATCCGGCAAACTCTTGAAGCCTCTGAAATTGCATACAAAATTTTGTATGAGTGAAACTTTTCTAGAAACAGATATCTATCTTTCATCAGAGTCTCACAACAGTCATGGGCTGTGCATCTCCCAAGGTTAAAAATATTTCTTAGATTACTCAAAAAAAAAAGGTGTTTGAACCTTTCACACATTATCAATAATGGTAAAGAGCACAAAACAACATTCTTAATTAGCAAACATTAAAGATATTGGTGAACTGCAGCGATGAATGTCAGTTGTGCCTGGATAAATGGAGAGGAAGCATAATGAACTCATCCCAGTGTGCCTAAAAATTTTTCAGAGAAGTCTAAATTTTCAAGAAAAGATCATGAAATTCACAAATACTCAAAAATGTAAATGAGGAGCTAGAATCATTTAGGTTGAGAACTCTGAAATTAGATTACTTGGCTTTAAAGCAAGGCTCCATTAACTTGTGAATTTGGCAAATTTCTGGACATTTATGTTTCATTTTTCTGAGACAAATAATAATTATATACTAAACAAGATAGAGTTAATCTTGGCACACTGAAAGTATTCAGGTAACCACCAGCAATTCAGTAGTTTGAGAGTTAGTTCAATCTCAGCAATCAGTTTATTTTTGAAGGGGACAGCAAATTATCTCTTGGAAGGAAATCAAAGATCAATTTTTTATTATTGGAAACTTACTTATTTCTTTTTAGTGGAATTTGTCATCTGATCTAGTCATCTTCCAAGAACAATTAGAATAACCACTGATACTGTGAGTAACCCTCAAACTTAGAAATTAATCCAACAAGCATTTTAGAATACAAAAAAATGGTATATGTGATAAATTATGAGTTAATATTTAGCTAATGGAATAAAAAATCTTAATCTTTTATTTATTTAGTGTAAGGTCTCACTACACAGCTCATACTCATAGTGATCCTCCTGTCTCAGCCTCCCCAGAACTGGGATTACAGTTTGCTCCACCATGCCCAGTTTTGGTGGCCAGCTGGGTTCTTCTGGGATTCCCAAGCCAGCACAGCATGTAGTATCAGGGATGGAACTCGGTTCCTTGCGCTTGCTGGGCAAGCACTTAGACTTCTAAGCTATCTCCCCAATCCAGAATTTAAAAAAAAATTGAGACCTTCAAATTAGAAAGCATTATCCAAGCCTTAAAAATTTTATAGGCAAATGTGAAATTACATCAATAATAGCTATGAGCATAAATTCACTAGGATGCAAAGGATGTTAAATAAATTAATGGCAGCACACTACCTTTGTGCCTCTTCTGGTGGCACTAAACCTTTCTGTGTCTATTTGAAGTAGGAACTAACATAACGCACACGGTGGTGGAAAGACACAAGCAATTCTAGAAATGAGTCCAGAAGAATATCTTGCCACATTCTATCACTTAGAACTATGAACAACAAACATTTTACAAGCAACACTTTACTGAATAAGATAGTTTAAGTGATGTGCCTGAAAGTCTCAAGGTTTGGTTTTATTTTAAGTTATTATTGAGAAATCAGACCACAGTGAAACAGGTCACATCCACCACAAGCCATGAGTTTCGGGAATGCCTATATTTAAAAGGCTCTTGCTCTTCACTCATACGAGCTATATTTGGGGCATTTTTTCTCCTCTGCTGACTCCCCATATGAGCCCCTAAAAGTACATTTTTCCCCAAAGATCTTGAACCTTGCTTTCACCTGTTCCTCCTATCCTATCCTACTGTGTGTGCATCAGTGACTCCCGAGTCAGGATGCCTAGCTTTAACTGCAAGGGCATCAGTGATTGCCTCACTACTTCAGCCAATTTAGTCCTACCTTTCTTTCTGTCTCTACTGTCATCCTCACCTCTCTGCAGCACTGATAAGCAAACATAGCGGCAAGCTGAGCTTCCTTTTTTCTCTTAATTATGTTGACTTTTGATAACAACAATATTAATTTTAGTGTATGTGTGCATATATGAGTGTGTTATGTGCGTGTAAAATGTGTCAGACCTCCTTTCATAAGATAAAATTAAACTGTCAATTTTTACATCATTGTTATTCTAGTCTCTCAAGTTTGAAATGCAGAATTTGAATCCATTGCCAAGTGATACAGACTCCATAGTCTTTCTTCCTTCCTACCTTCCTTCCCTGGTGTACATCCTTATCCATGTCACATGGAGAATATCTCAGCTGGTGTCCTTTATGATGGCTCACTCTCATCCATCCATCCCCCCACACATTGCCAGATTAAATCTGAAGTCTGAAAGCTCTCTAATCCTGAAAGCTGATAATTAGCTAAGTCATTCTACTATTCAAATATTTAATGGGTGCATGTTCAGTACTGAACTAATCATTAAATGTCCCTGGGCTTCAAGGCTCTTCACAATACACAATAATGTACTCCATCCAGTTTGCCTCCCATTAATCTCTTCCATATTTATTTGCTTTTACTCAAAAGCAAATCACAGCACCATAAACATCCTCTGAGCTATTTATTCAATTCCATGTTCAGTTGTTACTCTACCTAAAACACTCCCCTTACATGTATCTTTTGTTTTCTTGAGTTCTATTACCAATAATGATCAAAATTCATTTCAAAGGCTGCCTCCTCTTTTCAGGTTACAAATCAAAAATCTTTAAAATGAGATATCAGACACTCAGTTGTCTAACCCAGGCATGCATTTCTATCCACATTTATTTCTTATCACTCATAGGCCATCTTTTAGATCCAAACGTAAGTGAACCCTGACTTTTCTCCGTTTTTAGAGCTACTTGGAGACACTACCTATTGCACCATACCCCATGAAACAAGGAATCTTTGAAGCCAATGCAATGTGCCTATCCGTACCCCATGTTATCTGCTCCTTCTAAACCATCTTTCAGGTAACTGAACCCTTAAATTATTTGCCCAAAAGACACCCACCTTGATTATTATTGTTTAAATGTGGTAATACAAAAGTTCATCTGACAAATTATGCAGGTAAGAATAGCAAAAAAAAAAAATTGCTATGAGACAAAATGAGTTATATAACATACAACTATTTTTGCTTAAATATTTGGTCTTTGTTCTAGAACAGACTGAAAAAAAAATTGGAAATGGACCTAGGCATCTAAGGATGGTTTAGTTTACTAGAAGGCAGCACTTGTAAGTCAACAGAATTACCAGAAATATTTGAACAAAAGCTGTATTAAGACTTCTAGATAACTAGTTGAAGAAATAAACAAATAAAAAGAATTGATTATCTTATTATAGGAAGACCATATTTTAAAAATAAAATTCAATAAATATCTAAAATGAAACAAGAGATAATTTAAATGATAATAAATTAAGAACTATTTATCTACCTACTTCATAATGATCAGACTTTAAAAAGGAAAAGATTTGGCATCAAAACATTTAAAACTTTCTGCATAGTACAAAGAAAAAAAAAACATGCCAGATGAATTGTATTAGCAGTACCAAATCCAATACATTAAAGGACAAATGAAAAAGTGAAAAATAATTGTAATATGTATATTAAAAAGTTGATTTAATATGTCAATTGCTATCAAAAGAAAAAACAAATATATACCTTGACCCAAGCTTCATTGCTAGTGGTTATCTTCTATCCATATAGCATGCCTATGTATGCATATTTCAGTTTTATTTGTAGTAGAAAAAATAACAAAATTGTAAACATTAAATATTCAATGTTAGACAAGAGGAAAGGAATAATGGTTGGAGAGAGAGAGAGGCATAAAAGAAGATGATGGGGAAATACGTGATCAAAATATGTTATGTGCGTATATGAAAATACTTTAAAACCCAATATGTATTCATTTATTATTTTTTTAATAATTTTACTGAGAAACAAGTAGCAATGAGACAGTTTCAAAATTGATTAGTAGGACAATTTCAATAATTAATACATTGCATAT
>NDGN011150044.1:0-21261 GCA_002564285.1 Tympanoctomys barrerae | reverse complement strand
GCCACCGCACCATTTTTTATTCATATCTTCAGTGCATGAGGGTTCCAGTTTCTTTTCCCCCTTAACTAGTGCCTGCTATTTTCTTTCCTTACTCCTCTTCTTCCTTTCATTCCTTTCCCCCCAACTACCTGTCTCAAAGAGTTTCAAAGGATAACTCCTTGTGGTTTTGATATGCATTTTTTTCTGATGATTAGTGAGGTTTAGCCATCTTTTGCTGTTCAGCTTCTTTGGAGAATTTTGTATTCAAGGTGCTTATACTTTTTTTTTCACACAGGTTGTTCTTGCTGTTATTTTTGAGTCATAGGAGTTTTTTAATATTTCAATATTAATCCATTACCAGACAGTTTGCCAATACTTTCTTTCATTCCAAGTGTTGACTTTTCACTCTGTGGATAGTGTCCTAGTCTGTGCTTTGAGAACAGAAATTTTTAATTTTGATACAATAAAGCTGCCAACTTTTCTATTCTTAGATATACTTTGGTATCATATACAAAAAAAATACTGCCAATTTTAGTGTCATTAAGCTTTTCTCCTGCACTTATCATAATTGCTATCTCTGATGCTTAACTGTGATTCATTTAGATAATGTTTTTATATAACATAAAGTAGTAGTCCAACTTCATCTTTTTTTTAAATCATTATTTTTTTATTTTTATTTTATTTATTTATATTTTTTTTGCGGTACCAGGGATTGAACTCAGGACCCTGGGCTTGCCAGGCAAGTGCTTATCCAACTTCATCTGTTTTGCTTGTTTGTCATTTTCCTTTTAGCTATTTTATTGTTTTGAGGTCTAATTTTTTTTGAGTTTTTTATATATTTGACATATTTAATTCTCTTTCAGGGCTCTAGCTGACAAAATCTTGTAGTCCGTAGGTTGGCTGATTTATTGATTGCTTTCTTTGCTGTACAGAAGCCTTTTAATATAATACAATACCATTGGCTAATTCTTGATATTATTTCTTGTGCATTCAGGGTTTTTTTCAGCAAATGTTTGCCTATGCTTATGCCTTCAATTGTTTCTCCTATTTTATCTCCTAGACGATTCAGCATTTCTGTTTTCATAGCTAGGTTTGTTGTGTTTTAAAGCTTAATGTCCCTTCAAAGCCTCCTGTGCTCATAGTTGAGGCCTCTGGGAAGACATCTGATCTTGGGGGAGTGGTCATCACTCAAGCATGAATGAGTTTACACCTGAACCTGTTCCTGGGAAGTGAAACCCGGTCTGAAGAGGTGGTCACTGGGGATGTGGCCTGCAAGGATGCGTTTTTCCCTCTTTGCTTGATCTTTCTCCAGTTCTATCCCTCTCATCAATCTCTCTTCTCTCTCTTTCCCCTTCCTGCCTCCATGTCAAGAGCAGCCTTTCTCTGCCAAGCCTCTTGGCAACCCCTCTGCCAATGAGCCAGGGAACTGTGGATTGAATCCTCCACAGACTGTGAACCAAACCAATCATCTCCTCCTTTACAGTGTGGGTGTTGTGTACCCATTTGGATTGATTTTAGTACAGGATAATATATAGGGGGCCAGATTCATTGCTCTGCAAGTGAGTGACCTGCTTTCTCAGCACCACTTTCCTTCAGCAGTTGTTTTTAGCCCCTTTGTCACAGGTCAGATGGATAATGGCGCACAGGGCTGTTAATATGTCTTCTAGTCTGTTCCGCTGGTCTAAATGTCGATTTTTGTGATCATACTATGATGTATTTATTAGCACAGCTTTGTAAACTCACTCGAATTCTTGAAGTTTCTTGCCCTCTGTTTCACTTATGGTTGATTGACTATTCTAAGGTTCTTCTTGCTCCATATAAATTTGAGAAATGTTCTACTTCCATAAGACATATTGTTGACATTTAGATTGGAATTGCATTAAATAAGTATGTAATTTTTGATAAATGGCCCATTTGACAATATTGATTCTACATATCTAGGAACATGGGATGTCTTCACATTTTTTAAGGGCCTTTTCCGTATCTTTCTTCAGCGTGCTAGAGTTTTTATTATAAAGGTCTTTCACATTGTTAGATTTATTTTTAGGTCTTTCTTTTTCTTGAAGCTACAGTGAGTGGGACTGAGTTGCTGAAATCAGTTGCTGATTTCTTTCTGGTAGGTTTTTTATTGTTTTATGGGAATGCTATTTATTTTTTGCATGTGTTGATTTTGTAGCCTGCTACTTTGCTGAATTAGTTTATTAGCTATAAGAGTCTTCTATAGTCTTTGAATTTTCATGTAAAACACCTTATTATTTGCAGTTAAGTACAGTTTGATGTCTTCCTTTCTTATTCATATTACTTTTCTTTCTCTTCCTGGCTGAGTACTCTATTGAACAAGTGAAATGAAAATAAAGACCTTTGGTTTGTTCTCGATTTCAGAATAAATGTATTTAGATTTTCCCCAAGCAGTATGATGTTGGCTATGAGTTTGTCATAAATTCCTTTTATTGGGTTGATGTAAGGTTTTTCAGTACCTATTTTTGTTATGGATTTCTTTTTAGTATTATAAACATATGTAGGATTTTCTCCAAGATTTTTTTCTCTACAGCTATTTATATGATCATGTAATTACTACCCCTAATTCTACTTAATAGGATACTACATTTATTGATTTATGCATGTTGTCCCATGGTTGCATCCCTAGGGTGAAAATGAATTAGTCAGAATATTTTTTTTACTGATTTATTCAATTTGGTTCACATTAAGTGCTGATACTGAGGGGTATTTGTCAGTTCCCACACTACCATATCATTTCTTCAATTTTGATTCCTTTATATTTTCTTTGTGTTTAACTACTCATTAGATATAGTCTCTCATTTGGGCTCTTTGTTGATATTGGCTTTACTGTCTCTCTTTAGATTTCTCTTGAATTCTCTTGAGTTAGTGATCATGAATTTTGGGAGATTCTGTTGGTCATAAGAGGATTTTACTTTTCCATCCACTTTGAAGGACAATTTTATAAGATACTGTGATCTACATTAGCAGTAGTTTCTGTCCATGAACTGGGGATTGAACTCAGGCCCTTGTGCTTGCCAGGCGAGTGCTTATTCCACTGAGCTATCTCTCCAGCCCCTTCACTCAATACCCTTCTGGCCTTTAAGCATGATGTGTCATCTTTTTTTTTTTCTTTTCTTTTTTTTCTTTTTTTTTTTTTTTTGCAACGTATCTACTTGGAGTTACATGTTTCTGGTAAACCTCAGTGAGCACTTTATTTCCTAGATATTCAGAAATGATTCCTAAATGATTTTGAGGAACAAAATTTATTTTTTAATGTATTTTAGTAGAGGATCTCCAGGATTGAACTTGCCATTCTCCTGTTTTCAGCCTCCCAAGTGCTGGGATTGCAAGCGTGTGCCAACACACTCAGTCTCAGTTGCAGTCTAATCATGCCCTTGGGGGCAGGGCCCACAGCACACAGGGGATCAAACCCTGGCCACTGTGCTCTGCCTAAGCTGGCACTTTAGTCCGCTGGGCTATCTGGCCGGTTCTTAGAAGAAATTTTTTATAATATTAGTTTCTGTCCTATTTACTTTCCTTGTTGCTGGGACAGAATACTTAACACCTACAACTTTAAACAAGAGTGGGAGGGGGTCACTTCACTTCATAGTTTAGTAGCATTATTCCTTGAAATTCTGAAAACAAGACTAAAGGACGTAAGCCCCCATTCAGCCAGGAAGCAGAGAGGATGAAGGGAGGAGCTGGGAAGGAGATGCATCCTTCCACAGTTGGCCCACAGCACCGCCTTTTCTGACCAGAACACACCTCTTGACAACACTCAGCTCTTGCACTCCCATAGTCAGATCACCTTCCAAGCACATCAGGCTTGGGGAATTCATTTTAGATCCAGCAGATAACCTTTCTCCTTTGGGTCACAAAAGAGTCATGCAAATCTCTTCAGGCAAAATCCATTTAGTCCTCCCTCTAGGAGCTGCCAAATTTGAACAGTTTAATATGGCTTAGAATTCTAAGTCTGAAGCCTTCTCTGAGATTGTTAGAAAGAATGTGCTGTCAGTACTGTGGAATTGCCTTAGCTTGGGTATGCTTTAGTGTTGATACACCTAGTCCATGTACTCAGCATTGTAAGATCAGTTCTAGCTTCTGCATGCGAAAACATATCTTCTGGTTATAGCAGCATCTACAGAACCAAGTATGTGTCAACATATAATTGAACACTTGTTTTAATATTTGCACTTTTTTCAATAACTAAAGATTAGTATTGCTGACAAGCTGGGATGTAGAGAAGAAGAACAAAAAGGAAAGCAGTAAAGGCAGAAAATGTTCAGAAAGAAGTAAAGAGACAATAGAAACCATAAAAAAATGACTTTTATGTCCTGAGCAAAAGAAAGAATATTTGTGAGCTTATTTGTAGGGTAGGAAGAAGAAAGAAAAAAGGAGCAACTATAATTAGATAGTGAAGAAGTTTAAGAAGGTTGGAAACATTTCATATGCTGTTAGAAAATTTATGTTTTAATCTATAAACATAATCCTTGATTATGGAGTTGACATGACAATCTGATATGTCAATGTATGATTATATATATATATCAGTGATTCACTTTCATTTACTATTATATATACATATATCTCATATATATTCTTTTATATGAATTTGGTACAGGGTCTCCAGGGTCTCACTAGACAGATTGGACTTAGTGATCTGTTTTCAGCCTCCCAAGGGCTAGAATTACAGGCAAGTGCCACCATACCCAGTCTCAGTCTAAGCAGGTGCTTTAATCCGTTGAGCTATCTGGCCAGCCCCTTCACATATATATTCTTATCAAGCATGGAAAAATAATAAATAAAAAATATGTTTAACTTACATGCGTTTATGTTAATTAAAAGCAAGAGACAAGAAGTATGTGAGAGATTGTCATAAGGGAAGCAAAAGGAGTCAGAGAGGGAGGAGGAAAGACCGGCAAGGGACAGTCTGGGGTTGGACATCTACATTATTGCCGCTTTACCAGTCACCTTGGTCTTCCCTTAAACACTACACTCAGATTTCTATATGTACATTGTTTTAATTTCATTTACCTGGAAAATGAAACGAGATCATCTTGGTTGTAGGAAGATGTGCTCATAATTCTGTGGATGAAGTGATGTGTTGGTTCAGTAGCAAGACTCCTCCCTTCATTCTGCAAATTTGCAAATCAGGTATTACACGAAGGTAGAATTTCATATGTGCTTTGTCTTTTTTAGTACAGGGTCTACAGAGTCCCATTATGTAGATTGGACTTGTAGTGATCGGCCTGTGTTCAGCCTCCGAAGAGGTGGGAATACAGTATGCCCAGGTTCAATCACCATCTCAGTGCACCCCAGGAGCGGGGCCAGCATGGCATACTGGGGATCATTCCCAGCTTCTGCAGCTATTTGGCCAGCCTTGCTTTGTCATCTTGCATTTGTCTTACTTGGTTTCCATTTTCTTTTCCTCTCTTAACTTCTCACTTATCTAGGTTTCTTCGCATTAGTTGCCTTCCCTTAGTTGAGTTTCATTAGCATATCTTATTTTACATACTTTGTAAATATTTACAGGCTTAGGAGGACAAATCATCTATTTTCTTATCTTCATTCTGCCTAATGAAATTATATTGTTGGCTAGAGTGGGTGAACTACTCTCATCTTTCTTATCAGCAAAAGTCCCTTACCTCATGGCCTGACCTTTTCTTCATGGAAGGATGCATTTCAGTTACTCTTTTGGAAGTGGCTGTGCCGAGCTCACTAGCTGCTTGATTACCTTGTATCTTGTAAGATTCTGTTTGGTTTGAGGTTGCTTCTGAATATTCAGTATTCGAAGTAGATGTGGATTGAAAACTTTTGGTTAGTGATAGAAAGTTTTCCATGCTACCTGTGGTGGCAGTTGGCTTGGAAGGAGCACTCTTGCTTTGTATTAGCCTCATAACTTCTTTCACTTCATCTTCAGAGAGTTCTCCTACGGATTTTTGTCCAAAAAACTCTCCTAAAACTACCTCATTTTTATCGTCTGACAAATCATCATCTGTAAAATCAACATCTGTCTCCTCCTGATTAATATCATGTGCCACCAATCGAACGATGAGATCTTTCTTGTTTCGGACATCTTTTAAAAGCTCTACCTTGGAGATGTCAGGCTTTCTTACATTTTGAAATGAATTTCTGCAAACAGCCTGAAATTGAAGGTGCAACAAATGTTAAATGGAAACATCTCAATCACTTTTTCTGTATTATTATTATGAAGTAGCTATTTTCTTATGACTTATTTCAATTTAATATCTTCAAAGGCCACTGACTGGTATATCAGTAATATTTTTTTAAAGACACCAAAACCACAGTTTTCTAATGTTTGGCATTTCTTTTACATTCAGTTCATATTTCAAAGAACAACTCTCATACAGGTTCTGTTTTGCTTAAGCTAAAACAACTGTATTAGTTATGGTTTTGTCATTTTTCTTTATGGTGGCAGATGACTAGCACCTTTGTTTGTTTGTTTTTCTGACACACTATGAGAAAACTTTCCTGCGACAATCTCTAGGCCATAGACTGTGCCCTTTAGCACACCCGGACCTCTTAGACAAGGCCTGCCACAAATACAAGATGCCTTTATAAAAATCAACACGAGTGTTTGATTATTGTAACTTCCTACATTGGACAGATTATTTTGTTTCCTTCACTACTGGTTTTCTTATAAAAAGAAAACAATTTTTTTTAATATTTTTGAAGTTTCACTTAATTTATTCTTGGCCTCAGTATGGGGCTGTAGAGCACAGCTATGTCTAACCCAAACAGAAACAGTTTCATAAAAATAGAAACAGGAAGTAGGTTCTAGAAAAAAGGAAGAAGAGGAAAGGAACTGGGCAAACCTGAGAGCATAGAGTAAATGAGAAATCAGTATAGTTAAATTGACATCAGAAGAACCCATGTAATTTCAGAATTTCCAGTCTAATTCCTGTTGAAAATGCTATTAAAAGAAAAGGAACACTACTGTGGAGATCTCAGTGTGAGAATTAAAATGATTTTAGATAGTTTCATGGACTTTAATATTCTATTAGGTGCCCTATTTTGAATGGTTTTAGATAGTCATAATGAAGAACTAATGGAATTATACAAAATTGCTTCTTTTGAGCCATGAAGCAACAACTACAACTTCAGTCTGGTATTTGTTAAAGACATGTACTTACATTCCTGTTCTTAAAATAAAGCTAGATTAAGTGGATTATCTCTGGAAAAGGAGCCCGATACCTGGACAGCAAGTCACACAACTGAGGATTCCAGTCCTTGTGAGTTGTGCTGTGACTGCAGATTGAACTAATGTGACCAGTTTTCTATTGGCTTGGCAACAGCTGCAAACATGCACACCCATACAACTGTTTAAAGAAAGATACTGTACAACAACCAGGTCTCAGTGTCATTCATTTTTTTCCCCCACTAACTTTGCACTTACCTCAAAGGGCTTTATATCCAGTCGACCTGTGCTATTCAAAGAGGTACGTCTTTCTTTCTTTCTCTCTTCTAAATCATTTGGGCTTACAGATGTGTAACCTCTCCCGTCCACAGATGCTCGCCTCAATTCTTCTATGCTATGGCCAGTTCTTCTTAAACATTCTGTTTTCATTTTGTCAAGTGGCTCTGTCTTTACAGAGATGACTGCTAAGTGCTGGGAAATAATATGTGGATCTACTCTCATGGCTTTCTTCCCCACATGTGGGATTATTTCCACTGGGTACTCTTCTCCAGATCTACCTTTTTCAGACTCATTTTTGTCCTGCATCATTTTCTCAGCATGCCTTTCTGTCTTTTCAATGATTCTATCAATATTCAAATCTTCAAAGACACTAGTATATGAGCTCTTTGGCGTAGCCCTATCTAATGGAACTCTTGAAACTCCATCAACAATAAGACTGGCTGCCTTAGAGAAGACTGTGTTGGTATCTTTTATGTCATAAAGTTCTTCAGAACTTTCAGACTGTTGTAGCATATAGCCATAAACAGAATCAACAACCTGACAGATCATGTCCATTTCTTCTAGATCTGAAGAGTGTTCTTCAGGTTCAGCAGCTACTAGACTAATATTACTTTTAGAAACTTCAGCTGTTACAGACTTTGTCAGTTGTGATGCAATTTTACTTACGTCAGATTTTTCTAAGTCAAGTGAGGTACAAGGTGATCTTATTAGTTTAGCCAAGAACAAGGCCAATACTTCCTCTAAAACATTGGCATCTAACATAGAACATTGTTTGGAAGAAAAGCTTTCAACAATTTTGACCACTTTTTCCATAATTTTGACAGCTTCTAGAATTAGTTCTGAACTTGATATTTCTTCTTCTAATTGAGGTTGAAATTCAGAATTGGAAATTTCTTTCACCATTAGAAAGCCTATTATGTCAGAAAGGACATTGCTCTGACTCATTAAATCTTTAAATACACAAGTATGGGAACCAGAGTGTTTTAGAACACTGGCATACACCGAATTCACTACCTTTTCAATAGTTGCACTGTCATCTAAAGATAGAGTAGGTGGTTCCTTGGAAGATCTTGTAAGCTTGATCTTACTTCTGGAAATAAATTCTTGGAAGGAGTTTAGTATTTTTGAGCTTATTTTGTGCATTTCTCTTTCTGGAGATTTATTCTTCTTACGTACTTTTGGAAAAAGAGATAAGAGCTTTGACAGAAATTTTACAGCAATTTCTTCTATTACACTGGAGGACACTTTACGAACAGGTGATGGTTGAGGTGGAGTAGTGTGGATGACACTAAAAAGGATATTTTCCACAACGCTGTCAACTTCAGCACATTGATGCGGAGTTAACTCTCCACAAAAATAGTTCTGCAACTGATTCCCGGCCACTTCTCTTAGAACTAGATCCACTATGGTTTCTGAAAGAAATCTGCATCCATTAGACACACAATTTTGTATGATTTCTTGTGATCCAAATTGTGGCAAAAGATTATTATATATAGACTGAACCACCAAGTCAATAATTTCATCATCATTGGGATGCAAGGATTCTACATACTGTATGATCATGTCTTCATTTTTGGAAATCTCTGCTGCAATTTTACTTACTAACTCCATGTGAAGGAAATCAAGTTCTGTGGAGAACTGGTTTTCAGATGCCTCTGCTTTGGTGATGGTGTCAGATATTTTTGAGAAAATTTTTGATAAAAGGGTAGAAATAACATCCTCTAAGAATTGATGAGGCAACATGACAATATATGGTGCTGTTGTCTGACATTCTTTACTGGATGTTTCGGTCACCTTTTGGACATTTTTCACAAGACCTTTGGAATCCAGAGGCAAACATGGTGAAACTGGAGACGCATCACAAAATACCAAGTTAAGCTGATGTTGAAAAAGTTCATTTATCACTGCAGTAGCTAACCTTTTTACTAAATTGTCCCCATTACTGTTAATGTCTTGACAAAGAGATTCTTTAGTTTCATATTCTTTCAAAATACTGCAAATAGAAGAATGAGCAATTTTTTTGACCAAGGTTTTGTCAATTGATGGTATTTCCTCTAGGAGAGGTATGTCAGGTAAAGAGAGTTTTTCAGTCCCTTTATTTATGTCTGGCATTTTATCCACGTCTTTTATCTTAATGACTGATGATGCTGCATCTGTAGTTGATTTTTCATTCCTGGAAGGTGCCCTAGGAACTGAAGGCACACTTTCATGTGGAGAAAGTTGATATTCTTCATCAGGGCTAAATGTCTTAACTTGAACATCTGTAAATTCCTTTATCAATAAATGGAGAAGTTTCATGCCTGCATCATAGAGTTCTGTTTGATTCTGCTCATTATTTACTTTTAGATATTTTTCACATGTTTCCATTTCCACGGAGGAAGGAAACAGCAGTTTGTTAACTATTTCAATAATAACATCTAAAAAATTAGCGGGGAAAAAGCAAGGTTTACTTTCCGGTAGGTACGGAGGATGATCTGTTTCAGCAGCTTTACTTTTAACCTCCTTTTCTCCTACTTTCTCTTTCTCAGTGCTTTGCTCATTTTCTTTTTCTTGCTTGCTTTTGCTCTCTTTCACTTTTTGTCTCTCTCTCTCTTGCTTTTCTGTCTCTTTGGCACAGACTTTTTTGTTAGCAGAGGGAGATAAACTCTTGGTTTTAAGAAACTGGGTAGACTCTTTGCCAGGCTCCTGAATTACATTCAGTGATTTATAACCAGGGAAGCTTTTGCTATGTTTGTACTTTGAAAACTCGGGTGGTTCCTGAAGAGAAGACCTTTCTAAAATATTCCCATGAATGTTTTCAATGATGTTCTGAACAGTTTCATAATCTGAGTAGGTTTGCTCATCCATATCTATTTCAGCAGCTGAGTCTGGCTTTTTGGTTATTTTCAAAGTTTTCTCTGTTGTAGCCTCAATACTTTTTACTGTGGGCTTCCAAGAAGACAACTGAGAGTTCTGACTATTTTCTTTTCCTGAACTTGCCTTAGTACTGCCCCTATTCTTTTCATTGTCTATTAGAAAATCTGACATATCCTTATATTCTTTGTTAGGAACACCCGAAAAACATGTTTGTGCTGAGTTTTCATTTTTTAGAATTGATATTTTTGTTTTTTCAACAGCATTATTTTTAACTGTTTTTCTCAAATCTTGCTCCTTCCTTTTGTTCGCAGTAGCTGGAGAAGTAACTTTTGATGCACTTACATTACTTTTTGGAGTAAAAATTCCAAATGTGTTTTTATCCTCTTTCCTTTTGTGTGCTGTACTTGCGGATGGGCCTGCCGTTAGGTTAATCACATTGCTTTCCATAATGGTCATAGTAGAGGTAAGCACTGGATTTTGGATGTCTTTTTTCACTGGTAGGTCTTTAGCATGGAAATTCTTTCTACTCATTTCACCTTTATTTTGATCCAAACTGATGATCACCTTTTTCTGATCTGAGCTTAGGGAAGTTTGTTTATGTGACTGTTCCGATAAAGTAAGTTGTTTCTCTTCTGAGTATCTAGTTACCTGAACAGATGTGTTCTGTGGTAAGTGTTGAACCCTTTGGGTGATGGTATCTGGATTTAAAAATGAAAAGAAGGTGGAAGACCAGTCTCCTGAGAATAGTGGTTGAATCTTGAATGCAGAGATTGCCTTCTGTGCTAAAGAAGCAATCATTTCTACAACAACGTTACTTTTACCTCCCTTCTGAATATCATTAGATCCAAATTTCCCTATGAACTGATCATACACAAAACTGGTTATATCAGAAATTACTTCTTTATCAATTGGTGGGAAAGAAAACTTTTCTTCAGTCTGTGGTAAAACCTTAATTTCATTTTTTCTAAATTCTCCTAGGAGAGCACTTACAAATTTGAGAGCTAAACCCATAATATCTGGTTCTTGTGTTGATCTTCTCTTAGAATCTTTAATAGCTGGGAAAGAAAAAAATTTGCAAACAAGGTCAACTACTACATCTTCCAAAAATGGAGCTGGAAACAGAGAAACCTGTCTTGTCTCTTTCCCAGATTTAGTAACCACGGAGGCATGGTCATGATCAGATAAAGAACTAGATTCTTCCCCTTGTAGAAATGGTTGTAAATGGCGATCCATAATTTCCTTCATAATGAAGCCAGCCATTTTACTGAGAAATGATCCCCCCTTTTTGCCTGCATCCTTCTGTACTTCAGCTTGGAATTCAGGTTGTTTCAAAATATTATTACATATGGAGTCAACCAAATTCTCAAGGACCTCTAACGGTGTACTCTCTGCATTCTCCACTGCAGTGGCAAGTCGGATCTCATGTTCAAAGATTTCTTTTATAATTTCATCAGTCATTTCTGAAGCTGCAGCTGCAAAATCATCATCTGGCGTTAGCTCTTCTTCTGTTAGTTTGTTTTCAGTGTCACTTGGAGGAAAGATATGCCCCAGGAGCTTGTAGATCATATCTTCTAGAAGAGACCGAGGAAACACAGTAACACATGATGGCAAGGCACTGCTATCAGTCAAGATGACACTGAGCACATTTCTGATGATGTTATCAGCTCCAAGGGAAGAACAGGAAGAGGATACTAATTCTCCTGAAATTAATGACTGTACCTGATAATCATAAATTTCTTCCAATAGTAAATGATATATTTTCCTTCCAAAACAGGCAGTGTCACTTTGTATAGCCCTATACACTTGAACTAAAGATTTGTATTCATTTAATAATTTCTCATAGATTACGTTGACAATTTCGTGAATCATTTCTTTATATTCTTCTGAAAAACACAAATTTTTATCTAAGCTATCTGCAACCAAAATCTCTGATGTGGTGAATTCTAGAACAATTGATTTGACTAATGTTGTAACAATGTCAGCTGTCTGGGCTTTTGCTATGTCTGAGTTTTCAAAAGCCAACACATTGTGTGAGAATGCATATAGAATTTTGCACAAAAGCTCAGAAATGACTTCCTCCAAGAAGACAGCTGAATTCACAATGCAAGACCATCTCATGTGCTTAGGATCTATTGCTTTTCCTTTGAAAACCTGGTCAACTGAAGCTGAAAGAGGAGTTTTATCTCCAGATAAAAATGACTGTAGGTGATGGTTAAAGATTTCCTTTATTATAAAACTTGCTATTTTTGGAACAGGTATATTAGTTATGCCTTTCTTATCTTTTGTGAGAGACTTGTATATATCTGAATGAGAAAGATCAGCATAGATAGAATCAATCATGGACTGTATATCTTTTTCTGGAATCATATTTTGTTTTCCACTTCCATGTTTAGTGATACATATTGCATTTTTTGAAATTATTGACATGATCTCATTTATCAATTTTATGACTGTATCACTTAAGTCTGATGGAGAAGCATCTGGATGTTCTATAGTGGATGTCAATGGATTAATCTGAGATACAAGCTGAGTGACTATTCTTTCCAAATGATTTTGTGATAGCAGAGTGGTATATATGGTTGAAGCCTGTCTTCGGAATCTTGACTTACTAATATCAAATTGAACTTTATGTATCAAAACGTTTTCACTGAGTTTGGATTGAGACTTAGAAGGCAGTTTTGCTACAAGATCTGGATGAATTTGAAAATCAAAAATTTCAGTCAGGATGATTGCTGTTATCCGAGCAGCCAATGTCCTTGGGTCATTCAGAAAATCCTTGTAATGCTTGATTTCCATTTCATATTCCTCTAAAAATCTACTATACACTGTATCAATAATATTTTTTACTATATCACTCTCCACTGGAGGCAAACACAACTGTTTCTCAGCATTTTCTATAATGGTAACTTGAGCTTTTGAGAATTCCTCAGTTATAGAATATATAAGTTTTTCAGCTTTTTCAAAAAGTCCATCTTCTGAATCTCTTGTGTCTTTCATTTGTACAATACCAATCACCCTGTGGAATATTTTTCTTAAAACCCCAGAAACCACATCCTCCAAAAAAGTTGAGGAGTAAACACTGGCATAAAATGACTGCTGTCTCTTGTCACCAAAGTGTGTGTAGAACAAGGAAGATGAATTTGCATCCAAAAATGGCTGAAAATGTTGTTCACAGACATGTTTAATGATGAAGCCTGCTATTCTATCAATAAGAACATTATTGATGCTTGTTATATTTTGCTCCACTGATTCTTGAGACTCCGAGTTTTGTAAAATATTATTGAATACTGAATCAACAAGATGCTGAACATCATCTTCTGAATAAACAAACGTGTTGTTTTCATCATCTTTTGAAAACTGAATTTCATGTTGGGAAATTTTCATCCTAATATCGCTGATTAGATTGGAAGCAACTTCATTAAAATTCATTTTTGATTTATCTTTCAGAGTTTCTCTGTAGGGAACCACACTAGATGCAGCAGGAAAGAATCTCAATAATAATACTCTGACCATATCTTCTAAGAATGCATATGGCAAGAAGGTCGTATATGGAGGGAAAATCTGATTTGACCTGGTAGATTGAGTTATGTTATTAAGGACATCTTGAACAATATTTTCAGCCACCAATGTGGAATAAGATGAAGTTGACAGATCACCAGAAAACAATGGATGAAGAAGGTAGTTTGAAATAGCTGCTATAATAAAATTTGTAATATTTTCCACAAAAACATCACTATTTTCAGTCTCTTTATTAATGTCAGGATCTAGTCCATACTGGTTTAGCACATTCCTATAAACAGAGCTAACAAGTTCATCTATTATATCTGTATCCATAGAAGGCAAAGAATTCTTGTCATTGTATAAAAAGGGAATTTCACCTTTGTAAAAATACTGGTTTACAGAATTTACTATTTTCTGTGTCATACTTTCCAGCTCAAATTCAGTGTTAGGCCTTGGGCTAAAAATCTTTGATAAGAGCTTGGCAACCATCTCCCCTATGAATATATCAGGGGAAACCCTTCCCGATGGTGGCTTCTTGGGTCTGTGTGATTCGAGGGTTTCCTCAAGAACCTGTTTAACCATATTAGATACTGAGTCCAGTGGAGTCCCTGGACGAGGTAAAGCCTGTCCATACAAAAATGGATGAAGATGACATTCAATAATCTCTTGGATAATAAAACTGGCTATCCAATCAATCATCACCGGGTTTCGGCTAACTATACCTTTCTGTATTGAAACAAGAGAGTTAGACATTTGTAAAATGCTGCCATAAATAGAGTCCACCATCTTTTCAAGATTCTTTTCTGAAGAGAGGTACTGATTTTCATAGCTGGTAAACCAGATTTTGTGTTTTGAAATGGCTGACATAACCTTATTTATTATACAGGTGGACATTTCATTAAAATCTGAGCTTATTCCATATGTTTTTTCCATGGAGGAAGATTTAGCAAATTTAGGAATTAACTGAACCAAAAGTCTTCTGACAACCTCTTCTAAAAATGAGTGTGGTAACATGGTGCTGTAGCTTTTTGAAGACCTGGTTTGGAAAGTGAGGTTTCTTAGGTTGCTCTGAAGCTTTTGCAGTATAACTTCAGCTTCAAGAGGATAGCATGAATGGGTTCTGAGGTTTCCCTTTAGGGAAGATGGGAGTTGGTAATCTAAAATCTCTAACAATATACCTTTTGCTATTTGCTGAGCTAGCAAACCATTTGCACATGCAAAATTATTACCGCAGGTGATTTTCAATTCATATTCATGTAAAATATCATAATAAACAGAGTCAACAATCTTCCTGACCATTTCTTTATGGATTGGTGGAAAATACAGCCTCTCTTCAGCATTCCTCAGAACAGTGACTTGAGCGTTATTAAACTCATTTACCACATGGTTGACAAACAGTGTGTTCATCTCATTGAGCTGGACTTCAGTGATGTTTGCATTTTTTTCCCACAAGGATGTAGAGAAATGAAAAAACAATTCTGAAATTATTTCCTCCAAAAAGGTGGCTGAATAAACACCAGTGTTCATATTTCTTTGATATATGTTATGAATGAGTACTGCATCCATTTCCTTTGTTGTCTGTTTATTAAGAGGTAGCCATGAAGAGGATTTTACTGCACACTGCCTGCCAAATGGTGCTTGAATTTCAGAGTTAGCCACATGTGGATTATTTAGAGGTCCTGTCAAAGAAGTGCCATCATAACTCATGAATCCTAAAGGACCTTTACCTTGTCCTAACTCCATGAATTCTGGCCTCTTTTCCTTTGTAAAATTAGGCTGTGTTTCTCTTCCTTTATGGCTCAAATATTTGTTTTCAAACAATGGACTTTCAGGAGCTTCTTGTAAACTCAGAGTCAATTTATCCATCAGTGACTTAACCAAGCTGTGAGAAATAATAGTGAGTACATAATCTGATGACAATAAATCTTGATCTATTCCTGCTAGATTTTCCAAAGACTCTGACATACAATCTCCTTGGAGTTCTTTGCCATTCACTGACATTGTACAATAATCAAGATCTCCATTTTCTATCTTTTGAAGTAGTTTTAAGAGTTGGAGGACCTCTGCTGATATTTCGTTAGCAAGAAGACCATCATCAGAAAAGGCAGCGGCTGTGTACTTTTCCAAAAGTGTCCTAATGAGTTTTTCACATACCACATTGAGAAGAAAACTAGACTTGGGGGATAGCCCTTGGTTATTTCTAAGGATCATATCACTTTGTGGAATGTTTGGGGAGGAGAAACATCTTCTTGCTAATTTATTGGTGTCTATAGCTTTATTTGGGAATTCATCTGGCAAAAATAAATCTAAAATAATATTAAATATTTTATTTACCACATTTTTGGATTCATCAGTGCTTAGGTTGTCCAGCTGAGATGTCAGACAATTTAACTTGTTTTTCCAAACAAGTCGATCAATGGGATGAGTTGCTTTCCAAACTCTAGGGCCTGTTAGTTCTGTGGCATTGACTTCACTGCAAATAGACATTTTATTTCTTCCATGCATGGAGTGTGATTTGTGTCTCCCACTGTTTTTGAAGTGATGATTTATTCCTATTTCCTCAGACAGTACTTGAATCACCCCTGTTAAGACATCTTGAAAAAAATCATCAAAATTGGCTGAAGTTATTCCTGGACAACAAATGTATTTTGTTTTTGTGTAAACCATTTTCTGTCTGCTGTCAGCTTCTATAATGTTACTACTGGCAAGAATTTCAGTAATTATTTCAGAAATACTTAAAGCAAGTTCTCCAATAGATATTGATCTGTTCTCAAATACTTGAGAATGAATCAAAATAATCTTGTTATATGCTACACCTTGGATTTCCCATAGTCTGTCCTTCTCTCTACCTTCTATGGTACCATCAGAAATGCATGAAATTAAATGGCAAATGACTGAGTCAGTGAGATGTTTACAGAATTGATTGATTGAAGAATTACTGTACATGCTCCGTAGAAGCTGTCTTGATTCACAGATTTCATTTGACAGTGTGGAAAGAAGAGATACTTTCTCTGTAGTAAAAAAAAAAATTGTCATTTTTAGCATATAGCAAAGGAAATAATGGAAATTCCTTGTGTTGATTAATATTTATATATATTGGTAATTTCTAAAACATGTATGCTACCTTGGGAGAAACTTACTGAAAGGAAATAAAAACCTAATGAAGAAATAAATTGTGTTTCCCTCAAGTATTTATTTCTCATGCTGTCAAATATTACTTTCACCCAGTATGTTTAAAAAATAACCAAAACTCAAACCTCTGATCTATGCATCAGTTTTTGTCTTGCTTGGGCAGTTAGGGGATAAGCTAGCAATTCTAGAGCACAAAAATATTTTATAGGTTTAGTGAAACTATCTTTAATTTTTCTAGCTATGCCAGGAAGTCTCTTGTAAATATTTTAAAATATTTTTAGGCAAAACATTTGAAGTTATGTGTTGTTCTACTTTTAGGATACTAAGGAGTTTTGTCGCATTATCATCCTAACTAAAATAAAAGCTTGAAACTCCAAACATAGTATTATATTACAAGGGCAGAAATGAGTGTAAGAACTTTGACAACCCTGGAATCCATACCTCACACTCAAGCAAAATATCCTGTTTTAAAAGTGTCTCATTGGTTTTTCATCTACAGATATTAAAAAGCAAACAAAATATTTTAATTTAAGCAAATATTTAGTGTTTCACTTTTTTAGCACCCTGGAAGATCATAAAGCTGTTAAATAGTCACCTCACCTGCAAAGATGTTTTTATGAAAAAAATTGAGAATGCATATTCTTTGTCAGGAGATCTTTTAACCATGTCTTTTAGTACTGTCCCTGAGTCACATAAACTCTTTGAATCTAGCTTTTAAATTTTTATTGATTCATGCTTGCAGGATATAACACAACTATCATGGGAAGTTGGTACAAGTACACAGCAAACATCTTAATAGTTACTTCTTGCTTACCTCTAGTTTTGAAGTTCTTCAAATATGTGATCACAGATGTGGTTACATGCATTGCTACCAAATGAATTTCATTTGGACCCAGCTCATGATCAGCAAATGCAAGGACTTCAACTTCTTTGTGGGTCTCTGTTTTCTTTATCTTTACAGTCTTGTTTTCCCATTTTTGCAATAAGGAAAAATCTCTCCCACAGGCTTCAGGGATTTCACATTCTTCAGTTCCATAGCTGATACTTTTAGGCCACATTGTAAACGAATTCTTTTCCATGAGTTTTGGACCTGTGCATATTTCTGATAATGAGTTTGGCTTTGATATAAAAAATGGTTTCATTGTTTCCATACCTGAATTAGTGGGGGGTTGTTCTTGAAAACCATAGTTTGTCAGCAGAGTGTTGACAATGTTTTCTGCAGCTAAACATATTCTGAGTGGAGAGACAGTTGTCTGAATTTGGTTTGGCTCAACAATTTGCTTTTGAGTCCCATAATGAAATACTCTTGGATTTTCACCTTTTTCCATTTCCATGAAAGACATAACTTGCTTTAAAGATGATTCTGTGGAGTCATTGGCTTTCTTAAACAGTTTCTGTAAGACACTACCTTCAGGGAGGGGCCCATTTCTCTTCATGGCTCTACCAAAATGCCTCATGTTAGCTTTCACTTGGTGATGTTCCTGAGCTCTATTTCTAGAACATGCTGACACCGTTTCTGAATCAAACCTTCTCAGTGATCCAGAACTTTTAATTGTGTCTTTTGCAGAAGATGTGACACATGAGAGTAAATTGGATGAGAGTTTGTGCTTTTCTCTTGTGTCTTCCAGTGAATAAAATACCAAGCCAGATACACTTCTTTGCGCTAGAATAGGCCTCAAATGAGTACCTTCTACCTTTGGTGTGGATATTTGCATAGTATTCTCAAATTCATCCTTATCAACTGGGAAAGTGCTTTTAGTTCCTTGGAGTGAGCTCTCCACTGAAAGGTTTCTGATCAAAGACTCACCGAAATGAGTGCATTGGTTCATCAGCGTGCCGATGATCTCACTGGCTATCATGTTCTCTCTCAATATATTAGTACAAGATGGTTCCGTTTGGTTTATTTCTTTGTCCAGTTTGTTCTTGATCATGGCAAGCATGTCACAGACAATATGAACAGCATATGTAAGCAACTCTGAGTGAAATGCATGAACCTGCAGCAGAGTATTGTGTATGTTTTCTTTGGAACTATCAGTGCTTGGCTTGGCTCCATCAGACACATTTTTCAGTGGTCTTAATTTGGGTGACATCTTTTTGCTTAATCTTCTCTGTTGAACTTGAAAAAGGTTGTCGATAGGCATTTTCACTATTTCAGAAAATTCGTATTTAGAGATATGCTTAAACTGTAAGTCCACAAATGACTCTAATAGATTTAAAACTCTTCCTACAATTTCCTGAGCAACTTGCTTATAAGAGGTGGTGGAAATTTGATCTTTTGACTTTATGTCACACATTGGTAAACTGTTGATCGTTTGCTCAGTTAGAAAACCAGGCTTACTTTTATCAGTGCTCTGTTCTTTTCTACTTATTAGGTTTTCTTTTTTATGTAGTGAGGGCATCTGGGACAAAAAGCATAGCTGCAGTTTTTCAAACAGCATTTCCACAATTTCCCTTCCAAACATTTTAATCTGTGCTTTGATGTCTTCTGCTCTAGAACAATCTTCTTTAAACTGATTAGAGAAACTGCCTTCACAATGCTCAATGAGTGGCAGGTTTAACAGTGAAAGAGAATATTCTAAGTCTTTGGCTTTTATTGAAATTTCAGTCAAAACATTATCAGCTATTGTCAACAGAGTATATTTTTCATTTTCCATATCATTAGAATCTGTTTGCCACTTGTCAAACATTTTTTTAAATATACCTTCTTTAGGAAAAATCTGTTCTAGCTGCGAGGAAACATCCTCTAAGTAAAAGCACGCTTGTTCTTTAGCAGAAGAACTTAAACACCTTTGTGAAAATTTGAGATCACACAGACACGAGGATTTGATTGGATAAGACAAACTGTGGTTGGCTGTAGCACATAATTCTTGCAAAACTATATTAACTATTTTACTGGCTTCTATGATTTGATCAGATGGCAAAACTGTCGTGTGCACCATTGCTCTCATTTGTGTCACCCTTTCAAATTCTTTCATTATTGATTTTAAAATATTACTTGTTATATCCTTGGCACATGCTTTTAGTTCTGAAGTGGGAAGTTTTGTTTCTAGTAAGTTTTTGGCATCTCCGGTGGCAAAGATGTGTGGCAGGTGGATGGTAATCTTCGACTGAACATCTCTTGGCGTCTTCTCTCCAGCACTTAACTTGGTCTTGCTTTTTGCCTTCACCCCACTCGGTCCTGCATGTGGTTTGGTTCTAAATTTATGCAAAGATTTTGCTTTTAAACCTGTTTTAAAACCTGGTTTAGGGATGTCCTTAGGGCTATCGTTAGGGTTCTGTAACTTACAAAGTTGTAACTCATGTGAATATCCTGCACTGGACAAATTCTCTTGTAGGTGTAAAGTGACAAAATTTGTAATCTTATGGAGCACAAGTTCAGTTAAATCTTTTCCTATTTGTAATGGTGAATATTGCAAAACAATGTTTTCTAACACAGAAACATTTTGACTATTTGCATTAAGACATACCTCTGATATCCCACATCTAGGAGAATTACTTCTTTTTCCTGCTTGCTTAGTGTGTTTAAAGTATAGTGATTTCGTTGGTAAGTTATCATTCTTGTGGAGTGTTTCTCCTTCTTCCTTACCTTCATTCTTTTTGTATAACAGTGTCACAATGACAGAGTACATTTTATCATAAACACATTCAATGATGTCATTTGCTTCACTGCTAACGTGTGATTGACACTTCTTTCCTGTTGTATCTGAAGTTTTAATTCTAGAATTAGAATGCATGACTTCATTAAATGGGAGCAAATAGCTTATGACTTCCATTATTCTTTCATCTAACTTATCCATAAAGTCTTCCACATTTCTAAGTAATTCAGTGTTTTCTTTTTGTTCTGATTTTCCTTTTCTCATAAATATTTCTTCCAAAACAGTTCTCTGGCTTTCCTTTTCAAATGTCATTTGGCTGAGTTCTAATGGACAGTTTGTAAGCAGAGACAACGAAGTGTTTTTTTCCTTTGCTTTGTGTCCCGGCAGTATTTCACTTGATAGAGTTAATTGTGAAGAGTTAGACTTCTCTGAGGAAAAACTAATTTCCTCCACAGATATTTTATTATGCATAATCTTTAAGATTCTGCCTATAATTTCACTCACAATTACATTTCTTTGGAATAAAATGTTGTTTGGGTATGGCTGCATCTTTTGGATTTCTAAGTCTAAGTCATTTTTAATAAGCTTCAAAATAGCATTGGCAATGGTATCAGCATATTCCTTCAGGCTAGCTTGTGATAAATGAATTGTGGCTCCAATTTTTTCTCTGTAACTGGCAAAAGTGGGTTCTGAGAGCTCTTGGCTGAGAATGGTTTTAATTGGTGATCTTTTGGAGACATTCACATCAAGTTCCACTTG